>JALIZH010016604.1:0-31866 GCA_030522465.1 Rhipicephalus appendiculatus
GATCCTGCCATGCCCTCAGAAGTGTTTTGCAATTTTGACTGACAGCTGGTGAATGTTCATGTCATTGCTTGTGTCCGGTGACATAGAAGAGAACCCAGGGCCGAACTCTGCTCAGAAGGTTACAGAAATGTTACAGGCCATTACTGATAGGCAAGAAGAAAGTGACCGCAAAATGATTAGCATGAGAGAAGAAATTGCCGCTGTTAATGCTAAAACTGATAAGTTACAAGGTATTCCGACGTCTTTGGAGACATGAGCAACAGGATTCAAAAATTGAAATTACTTTTCCGACAGGAGGCATCTAAGTTAATTCAGTTTGAAAATAGAAGTAGGCGTAATATGCTTTTAGTATTTGGAATCACCGAAAGTGGTGATGAAACAGAAACCAAACTGAGAGAACAGGTCCTTGACAATGTTTTGACAGAATTTTAGGGGTTTCCGTCAGGAAGGTAGAGAGAATTCACCGTATTGGTAAAGGGAAACCGAATAAGCCAAGACCCATTATTATGAAGTTCTTTGATTCCAGGGAAAAGGATAATGTTCTAAGGAATTGTTTTAAACTGAAGGGCACTAATGTTCTGGTCAGCCAAGATTATGCTAAAGAAAATGCAGAAATAAGAAGGAAGCTATGGGGAATTACAGCATTGGATCGGCCAAAAGGCACGAAATTCCAGCTCACTTACTACAAACTTAAAGGCAAAACGTACACCTGGGACCTCACCCAGAATAAGCGCGTACCGTGTACGATCGAAGAAAGTAGATTAGATAAAGAAAAGCAGAAAAAGGCTCATGCGGCGCACCGCCCGCATGACTTCAACAAGATTGAGACTAACGACCACATCGTCTCTGACGTCATAGCTATGTTTTCTTGTTCTAAATGCACGCAGCATTGTTGACAAGACTACTGATATGGAATATTTGCTGCTCTTACAAAGTCCTCATATAGTCTTGATAACAGAAACTTGGATGCATTGTGGCATACATACTGACGTAATAATTCCCCCTGGATATAAAATGTTGAGGAAGGAACGTGATTCACGTAGCGGAGGAGTGTTTATAATATTAAAAAATCTCTTCATGCGGCCATATTAGACTGTGACTTCCCCGAAACAGTTCTCTGTAGGATTACTTTTGCAAATCTTGCTTATCCAGTTGGCGCAATATGTCGCTCACCCTCGACTTGCTGTGATTTTCTCGACCGATTAAACACATTCTTGTGCATCAATGTGCATAGGAACACACGTCTAATTATGGCGGGCGACTTCAATTGGCCGCACATAAATTGGCAGGACCTGGTTTACAATGGCATCGAAACGTCTAGCGCCGATAAATTATTAGATATAATGTTTTATTTTGATCGAAATCAAATCATTCGTGAAAATACAACAATAACTTCCACGTCGCAGTCATTATTAGGTCTAGTGTTCCTATCCAACAATATCGAGAGTCATTCGTGTTCAACTGAGGATGGTATTTCTGACCATAAAGGGATTGTAGTGAATGTGACTGATAGCATTATGCCCCGCAGGAAAAGACCTGTTACAATCAGGATAAAGGACTGCAAAAGTACTGATGACACTACAGTTATAGATTTCTTGGAATTCTCGTTTGGCCTCTTCGAGCACCACGCAAACGAAAAAAAAAACAGTACTTGAGTTGTGGATAGAATTTAAGGCTATAGTAAACCACTGCGTGGACCGATTTGTGCCATCACGTGTGAAAAAACCTAAACGCCGACTTTGGATTCACCGCGGCAATTCATATGAAAAGAAAGCTAGAGCGGCTGCGCAAAAAGAAAAAAGGGCTCTGACGAAATATCCAGACTTCGCTCAGAATTGAGGCCTACTCTGACACTAAACAAAAAGCAGTTCTTTAGAAAACACTGACCGGATTCTTAAAAAATTCCCCACAAAAATTCTGCAGGTATCTCAGCAGTAGAAAAGATAAAATTGAAGAAATCGCAAAAGATACAGGAATGTTAGCAAAGACAGCTCACATTGCTGAACATCTTAATTGCTTTTTCCAGTCTGTGTTTACTAACAATACAAACACTAATGTGGGTTAGCGCTTAAAGTATATTATACGTTACCCGATGGAAGAACTGGTAATCAAACGGGAAGGAGTGTTTGAACTCCTCCTGAACCTATATGGGAAAAGAATCTAGTGGGCCTGGCGAGATCTGTACAGAATTCCTGAAGTGCTATGCTGAATGGACATCATATTACCTAACGGTGATGTTTGAGAAATCGCTAAGAGAGAGAGAGAGATGGGATGCGGAAAGGCAGGGAGGTTAACCGGAAATCAAATATCTGGTTGGCTACCCTGCACTGGCGCAGGGCAGTTGTTATACCGGTATACAAAGGAGGTGATTGCAGACTTGTAAAAAATTACCGCCCCATTTCACTCACATGTAATTAGTCGTAAACTTTTGTAGCAGATCATTGCAAAACACATTTTACAATTTCTCGAACAGAACACCTTATTATACTCCTCCCAGCATGGCTTCCGAGCCAGACTATTCACCATTACACAGTTAATCAAAATTGTTCATGATTTTACGGCAGCCGTAGATGAGAAGCAACAGATTGACGTCACTTGTATAGATTTCCCAAAGGCTTTTGATAAAGTGCCTCATGAAAAGCAAATCTCTGAATTTCGGGAAATCGGCATTGCTGAAAGATTAGTGACTTGGATAAAAGAATACTTAAGTGATCGAACAGAGCCAACATGTTTAAATGAGATTTTGTCGAGTCCACTCCAAGTGTCCTCAGGTGTTCCCCAGGGTTCGGTACCTGTTATCTCTCATATATATTCATGATATCTCTACAGTAGTTGAACACCCGGTGAGAGCGAAACTTTTTTGTAGATGACTGCCTGATTTATTCTGCCGTAACGAGCGCGCACGATCAAGTCAAAATCAGTCATTGTTTGGAAAAATTCAGCCAATGGTGTAACTTAGGTATGAAAGTAAACTACAATAAATCAACATACACACATACATGACTAAAAAAAACAAACGTTATGCCTTTTCACTATTGTATCGACGGTAATTTACGAGTACATGCTAACCAATTTAAATATTTAGGAGTCACTCTTACGCAACATTTGGTATGGCATACGCACATGGAAAACGTGTGCTCGAAAGCGAACCAGAGACTAGGTTTTTTTAGGCAAAAATTACATCAAGCTACGCGCGATATAAAATTGGTGGCTTACAAAATTTTCATGAGACCGCTACTAAAACACGCCTCGGTCGTGTGGAGCTCTCATCACGACAGCCTGAAAACAAAATTAGAAAAAGTTCAACGCCGTGACGTCCGCTTCATATGCACAAATGACCGCCGGTTAGGTTCCGTCACGCATATGTTAGATTCATGTGAAGTGCAACCACTAGAAGCACGAAGGCAAAAAAAATTAAAAATTAACAAAGATGAGTACTTGAAACTGCCAGGGAAACGAAGCAGTCGTGTTAATCACAATTGTGTTTTACTACCATACTTTGCGCGCAGTGATGTGTTTTGTTAATCTTTTTTTTTCAGCTGTGATTGAATATTGGGATGCGTTGCCAGGCTTTGTGATAAATGCAAGTGATGTTTGCAAATTTGAAAAACAGTTGGACATGTAGTTAAATGATTACGCTGCCACTTGATATACCTCTATGTTTGGGTTAATACTTCTATTTTAATGATACAAGGGCCAGGGTAGTGAAGAATGCTGGAGGGGGGAGATAGTGCATGTGTGCGTTTGTGCGGGGGGGGGGGGGGGAGAGGGGGAGAGGGGAGATGTGCATCAATAAGATGTCAGCTGTTGTTGCCAGTAAAAAGAAGGCCTTGCCTCATGCATGGGTCATTTCTGAAGGGAATTTGAAGTGAGACTCGAGAACAAACCGATGCTGTTCTTCAGAACGACTTTTGAAATCTGGATGCCGATTCTGAAATATAGAGTTTTTGATCCACAGTTATGTTTCAACGTATGGTGACCGCATGGGGTCTCTCGCGAAAAGAATGCTTGAGGCAAGCGATGTCTGTGGATATAGCTCATGAACTTACTATTTAAGAAAACAAAACAAAGGCTTGTGCTAAGGTTGACAACATGGAGTACGCTTGAGCTTCGCCTTCAAGAGTATAGAACGCGATTGCGTAATCGGACCCAGTTCGTATCGCTTTTTGGTGGACACCTAGACCACGGTGCAAGAAAAGGAATGTCTGTGCGCCCGCAAACTGGTTCTTTCGAACTATCCCAGAATGCCTACTACAAGTATAGTTTCGAAATGCCCACTACGGCATAATTCTTCCTTTTGCGAGTTGGAGTCGTACCCACCACGCGTCAGTAAGTCAACACTCGCACATGCGTAGCTGCACAGGTTGTTGATGCTGTTGTTGACCATAATAATTAATTATGCCTCTCTGCTTTGCATTTGTTGGGCCTTTAAACCAACCATTCGTTGCGGAATTCGCACGTTTTGACGACTGGTAAGCAACGAAACCGACTAGACAAAAATTATGTTCCCGGGCGTACGAAAATGCGGTGCGAGCAGTTTCGTTCACAGGAACATCAGGCTTACTTGAAGTGCAATGTTTTTTAATATGGGAGAGCGATGAGCTGTCCCGCTTAAGTGTTCAGAAAAAGTTTATTTCATCATAAGACGCTTGGCGTAAATGAAACTCCCCAACTGCCAATGGCACCAGTAAGCGTGGACGCCACTTGCGTAATCAATCTCTTAAAGACACGATTGTTTGTCTGGTTTTTCTTTAAATTTCGACGGCTTAGCTAGTTAGCCCAGTGAGTAAACGTTGCACAGTTGAATGTGAATCGAACTGTTTCACAGATTCCTTCATATCCTTTATCCTGACATCTCCAAATTCGAGGTGAATGTGGGATCTATGCAACAACTAACGCAACAACTACTAATACCAAATATGTCCGACGCGTCTACAACTTTTCTAAAGCACAGCGCGCATTTTACACAGGCCAGTGGCGTAGCCAGGGGGTGGCACACCGGGCACGTGTCCCCCCCCCCCCCCCCCGATATCAAGGAGGTGCCCCCCCCCCCCCCGAAAAAAAATTTCTGTCTACGCTCCTGACACAGGCCGTCGCAAAGTAAAACATTCATGCAGGGTATCATGGCGCCTGAACCACGGCGGCTTAATAAAAAAGCGGCCGCGCCTAAGCATTGATGCATGCAATATATATCTTATTCAGCGCAGAGAGTTTTATATGGGGGGAATTCGTTATTGCAAGGGAAGCCGAAAATTTATCTCGAGTGTAACATAGAACTACAGAAGAAATATACAGGCACGGTGGCTGATACAGTTAAGAATTATAACCATCAATGCTAACAGAATAACGGCGACTCACTGACACTCAGTCAGCGTCGTGACAAACGCGCCAAGCGTCTCAACACGCTTGCTTTCTCGCGGGACGCTCTCAATCGCGTTACATTCTGCCAGACTGTTCGAGTGAAGTGGTTAGAGTATGAAGCTTTGGTACCGGACGCCCAAAGAGCAAGTTATGTCGTTAGAACATTTTAAATATTTTAGATGTGAAGCATCTTATGGCGAAGCTTAATCCGGTGGTGGTGGTGGTGGTGGTGGTGGTGTGCGGCATGACCACCCTTACTGCGCATGCGCAAACCCTTTCAAAAAAATAAATATAAAAAACCTCCTCTCCCCCCTCTCTCCTCTGGGCATCCCTCCCCGCGCAACCACACCCTCACTGCACATGCGCATCCCCTCCTCTCTCCCCTCCTACGCTCCCCCCCTCTCTCCTCTAGGCATCCCTGCCCGCGGCGTCCACACTCCGACTGCGCATGCGCTTCCCCCCCTCTCTCTCCTCTCCTACGCTCCCCCCTCTCTCCTGTAGGCATCCCTGCCCGCGGCGTCCACACTCCCACTGCGCATGCGCGTCCCCCCCCCTCTCTCTCCTCCTCTCCTGCGCTCCCCGCCTCTCTCGCCTCGCGGCGCCGACGCAGGCAGCGTCTGCTAGCGAGTTTCTTGGTTGAAAAAACCGACTGCTCGCCCTGCACAACCGTTCACTGGCCACCCCGTATATATGGCAGTGGATCTTGACCTGCAAGGTGGTGCCGGTGGGAGATTTCTCCTGTGCGTTGTTTTTATTTATTTTAGTCCGATCTAGATGTGCACGAAGTGATGTGTCTTGCACGGAACGCAGTAGGCTGGTGGCTGCTACTTCTAAACGCCTCCAAATTAAGAGATGATGAGTGACTTCACCGGCTAGATAGATCGCCATCTGAGAGCCGCTGTTCCAGCTAAAATAGTGTTAAGCATACTTCTAATTCGTGCACGTTCGGTAAATGATGGACGTACAACGGTTCCCTTTTCTGTGTATGCTCTACCGAGCGAGCACTTCCGTTTTGCTCTTCACCATAAAAGCTTCTTAGCAATTCCCAAACAACCCTTTGGCGCAAACAACGAACACACACTCCACCCTCTCCTCTCACTTTTCATCACTTTCGCTCACTGCAGCTTGCGCTCATCACCCTGAACCCTATACACTTCTGCTTCCAGTGCCCTTTCTCATTGCCAGGCCGATCCTTCTCAGAAACCTGGAACACCACGCTGTAATCCGAGGCTATGGCTGTGCAGAGTGCGGCTGCACAGCGGGCTGTCAGTGATTCTTTATGTGTCACTGGTTATATGCTGTAACTTGCATAATTGCTTGAGCGCAGTAAGCGATTGTGCGGGTGCTCGATGGTCTGCGTGTGGCAAACTCTCCAGTCAAGATAACTAATTTCAAAAGTGCTTACAGCGCAAGGGAAGACACGGGACAAAGAGACCAACGAAGTTGAGCGCTTACTTCAGACTAAAGTTTATTGTGAAGAACAAGCAATTGATGAAAAACGACAGGGAGCGATAAAAAACGTTAGCATGCGATAAAAAGCGCCCCCCTTTCGAGACACGAAGCTAACATAAGCAAGCACTCTAAACCAACAAAGCAGGAACAGCTCGGTCAAGAACAAGAGCGCATGTGTGGGCGCAAGAAAGCCCATGCCTGTTTGCATAATGCATTGGTAAAATCCTTGCATCACTCAGTTGTGTTTAGTTTCCGTTCTCAAATCGCTCGGTTGAAGGCGGCCGGGTATCCTGACAACCTTTTGGTTTCATTCTCGGAAAAGCTGCGCAGTAGGTCAGGGGATGGAGCCCCGAGCGTCGAGCCTGCAGCACATGAACGCAGAAAAATAACTGTTCTACCCTATGTTCATGGCGTATCCCACAAGCTGAAGAAAATGGGAGAGAGAGTAGGTGTCGACGTAGTCTTTTCGGCTCCTAAAAAAATTAGTTTCGCCGCAAGGGCAAAACTGTAACCGCGAGCAGCTCGATACTTGCAGCTTCCCGCTGAAGCACAAAGAAGGACGCTCGAAAAGGACGCGCAGGTATACACAGGACAAGCGTGAACTAACAACTATCACAGTTGTTATAATTGGTTTGAGCAACGCGCTGCGAGTGTCGACAACGCAGAACCCGACGCTCGTAGATATATCTTCTTCTTTTAAAGTGCGGTGCGCGGAATGACCCTTCTGCGTCTCCTGTCACGCGGTGGCGTCCGACGCAAGGTTGATATCAAGGTGTCGGTGTTCCTTTTTATTAACGCGATAGCGTTAAAGAGCTCCTTTCGCAGAAATTCCGGCGTCGGCGTCGGCGTCGTTGGTTGTGAGCGAAAAATCATCATCTTGTCCGTGACCGAAAAATAGAGAAAGATGCAAATAAAATAAATAATAAAATTTTTCGGGTCCGAGTGAGGATCGAAGCCGGGTCGTCTGCGTGGCAAGCAGGTGTTCTACCACACAGCCATGCCTCTGGTTGGAAATCCTGTGAAAATAACTTCCTCTGCTTGGAAATGCAGTCAAAATAACTTCCATGCTTCGCAAACGCAAGCGTCCTTTATATAGGCGTCGCAATATAACATGTAATATCCCAGGAATATTGCGTGGTACAAGCGTACATTGCCATCGGGCGTCAGAATATGTGACTATCATAACGATTTCATAGTTTAAAGCCAGCCACCCATTACAAACGGCACACACCTTACTGCGCGTATTCCCTTAACACCACGTAGTGGGTGCATTGCAAGTTCGAAAACATTTCCCACATTTGCCGCGCATAATTGCTCCTGGTTTAAAGCATACTACCCATTACATAGTATGCACTACACTCACAGCCCCAAGAGAGTGCTAGCGACTCCCTTTGCGGGAGTAAACGCTTGTCCCATATTTCACTCTCTTTTCAGGAGTGCTGAGAACTCTCTGTTGCACAGAGTAGGCACACTCTCCCGACAGAGTTCTGGTACTCTGGCTAAGCGAGAGTGAACAAGCTCTCTCGCCAGAGTAAAGTCACGCTTCTGAAATGGAGTGCATACACTCTCTGCGGGAGTTACGCTACTCTCTCACAGAATTTTATAATCTGGTCTGGCTAGAGTGCATCAACTCCCTCCAAGAGTAGAATCACTCTTTCTGCTAGGACTAATGTAAAAAAAATAATAATAATATTTGTCGAGCATTTTTTACAATCTAACAGTGAACAGGCTGAGATTTTTTACGCTTACGTCACATATTCGGGACAGACATCGGCACACACATTACAATCGTACACAACACAGCAACACTGAACATAAACCGCTCGCGCTACGGACAACCATACATTCAGCAACCGGTATATATACCCATGATGTCTGGCCCCCTTCTAGTGCCGGTGGCGCAATATCTCTATTGTGCGTATTGAAAGACAAACATACGCCGAGCCCGAGTGAGTATCTGGTAATCGTTAGGATCACTGTAGGCACGTCTGCCTTTTACTATAAAACTACATAACAATCAACGCAATTTTCGTTAAATTTCAATTATCAGCTGGCATTCTGTCATATCGGCTCAATGTAGTTCAGCCGCTAATGCTTAAGTCTGGGAGCTGTAGCTACGCGCTTACAAATATAGTTGGGACAATCTTTCAGTAGAGCTGGCCGAGGAATAATCTACGAACGTTACGATCCGGCGTCCGATCCGACTTGCGGTGCTGCGGCATGTACTACAAGTACGCCAGAAAAACAACGCCGGTCGGCAAAAACTACAACTCAAGCGCATCTCTGGCAATCGTTACAGTTTTGCTTACCTCGGCTACACTTTAATGGGATAGTAAGAGGCTTGAGAAATGCGCAAACCTCAACCTTCGCGAGCCACTTGCGCCGAGATCGGGCCAACCAAATACGACCCGCACGAGTACGACTCCCAGCGAAGGTAGGCCTAGCGTACCGGTCGAGTCCGTGTACATGTCATCGGCGCTTCTGGGCTTAATCATACGCGATTGCGATGAGTGATAATGACTGTACAGTAGAGCTTTGGCATCGGTTAACCTGACTGAACCATTGTTTCTTGCGTACGGTGTCCGCACAAGGAGCGATGAGCATCGATGCGACGCGCTTTCAGCAAGTGCACACAGGCCGCCTGCGCCGAGATCGAGCCAGCGAAGGTAGGCCTAGCGTACCGGCCGAGTTCGTCTACATGTCATTGGCGCTTCTGGGCTTAATGATACGCGATTCCGCGGAGTAATAATGACTGTACAGTAGAGCTTTGGCATCGGTTAACCTGACTGAACCATTGTTTCTTGTGTACGGTGTCCGCACAAGGAGCGATGAGCGTCGATGCGACGCGCTTTCAGCCAGTGCACACAGGCCGCCGCAGATGGCCGCCGGGCGCACTCCCCGGCACTTCGCTGACTCATACGTGAAAACACAGGCTTGTCACTCGGTACGCCTTATTGAAGTAACATAAGGCATACTTTCCTGCGCATTCAATTTGATTTTTAGCGATCGGTTAGGTATATAGTTGCAGCTATCGGTATAGCAATGCAAATCTGCACACTGACACAGCTGCTGCACTAGCATATCGTCGCTTGCACAAGAAAATACAGATTATTCAATCAAATACGCGCGTACTTATCGAACGACATTACGGTCGACATAAAGCTTCTGTGCACGTCAACTAACGGAAAGAGCGAGAAACGGCTCTTGTACTCGGCAGTAACAGCTGATAATCCGTCTCAGATCCTTGTAATTTTTGTATATTTTGTTTTCCATGTTATGAATTCTGAACGAAAGTTGGCGCTTTTGGCCATAGCCGCATGTCATGTGTGGCTGGCAGCAGTTTTAATCTCATGAAGACGCAAGGTTTAGTTGGGAAAGACAATCGCGTCTGTGTTCAGAATGCGACCCGTGAAGCGAAACGGCTTGTTTTGTTTTCATCAGTTTGTTTACGGTGTAGTCAGCGCTGTGAGACGTTGCGTGGTGGTAGAGCTAGTACTCGCCTGGTAATCGGGAGGTGGCGAGGTCGAATTCTGCTGGTGAAGTCTTTTTTTTTTTTCTTTTTTGTAAGGCAGTTTTTTTTTTTTTTACACGAATGTCTTGAGTGTCTACGTTACGCCAATTAGCCTGTGCCATCAACTAATTTTTGGCGACGAGTTAGAAGTTGGCGCTGTTCCTTGCTTCGAAGGTGCCGCTGTTGGCGTTTTCGGAATGAAACGTTCACAATCACAAAACCATATTTTTGTCATCACTGAAAATTATTCTACGAACTTGACGCAATAAACTTGCATCTGTGGCGTCTACGCTCAAAGGCGTATGGTTACGAGACAGTCATATTGCTTTGAGGCGTCGCGGTGGTCATATGCAGGCGCTACATTGTATACTTCGTCCGCTAAGGACGGAGCACCAGACCCCATTCACGCCGCATCGGCACGAGAGTTGCATAGATTGGGAACTCCGTCTGAGTAGCAGAGCGTTCGCAGCCTCTTTAACTCTTCCTTCAAGGAAAGAGTACGTTCGGCGGCTAACTCTGCGCTACTCCCCCCACGGAGTTAAAGAATTCTGGCGAGAGTAATGCAGTTGCGCTGCTCTTCAAGTACTCCCTCTACTTCTGTGAGTGTAAGTGATTGAAGTAGGCACTGGGGACGGGATATCGCTATCGCGTCCAACTCTTAAAGGCGAAGCTTAAGGGTCCCCCAATATTTTTTTTTGTGTTAGCAATTATATGGACACTCTCGGCTGATTTCTATCGTTGCCGTCGCCGTCATGTCAAGAAAATACATATATATATATATATATATATATATATATATATATATATATATATATATATATATATATATATATATATATATATATAAAAGGCACAAAGAAAATAAATTAGTGGAAGAAAATTCCAAAGCACCTGACCGCCGCTGCTCTAGACAACACAGCCACGCGCCATGCTTGTGCCGGCGTTATAACGGCGAGTTCTTTATATGCACCATTTACCGCTCGCGGTAAGCAGAACTCAGAGGAGCTTGACCGTGTTTTCTATCACGCAATGCTCCTACATTTTGTTTCAATATCAAAACTGCCCTTGAGACGCGCACGAAAAAGTGGCCCCCTTCTGTACCCACTCATGATGTAGAAGGGGGAAAAAAAGAAAAAAAAAGTCACAGTTTTACCGCAAGGGTGAAGCAATGAATGCGATAGCAACAAATTCTAATGTTATTCGAAGTGAGGCTGGCAGCTAACTCTTTCGGATCCGATCTCACGCAACTCTACAAAATGCTGGTTTAAGAGCATACGGCCGTTCCAGGGCACGGAGGAAGTGCTCCAGGACACTTCGCATAATCTCCTCGCGTTGAGAGCGGAGCATGTAGGAGCCAGCCACCCGCTGTCGGCTTCTGAGATTGCGCGATAACGCGTCCGTCAGCGACGACCGCGCTCGTAAAACAAAAGGTCGCAGTGGCTGCATGAGGGACCCCCCCCCCCCTCGCGTCTTTCCGCGCTTGTTAAACACGCGCGGGGCGTTTCCTCTCTTCTTGAGCATTCGGCGGGGATCTTATCGCATACGCCTCGGTGCGACGGAGATGGGCCGGCTCGTTTGATATCCGCTTCAGCCGCGTTTGTCACCCCCGCTACCACGCTGTTACCCGCGGGTAGAACGTACGATGCGCCGGGGGATCTATCAATTTGGACTTTATACGCGAAATGACGGTGGCGGCGACGGCGACGGCAAAAACTCGTCGAGACTGTCCATATAATTGCTATCGCAATAAAAAGAACACCGGGCACACTTAGAGGCACACTTTGCGTCAGACGCCACTGCATGGAAGGAGACGCAGAGAGGTAATTCCCCGTGCTGCAGTTTAAAAGAAAAAGAAATATCAACCAGCGTTGGCTTCTGCATTGTGGACACTTGCAGCGGGTTGTTCAAACACAAAGACGTAACAACTGTGACAGTTGTTAGTTCACGTTTGTCCTGTGTATACCTATGAGTTCTTTTCAAGCGTCGTTCATTGCGCTGCAGCGGTGCGCTGCAAGTATCGAGCTTGTTGTCGTTGTTCGTGTGGCGTTCTAATTCCCTGCTATCACATTCATCGCTTCACCCTAGTGAGGAAACTGTGGCTTTTTTTTTTTATTTTGTTCCACATCACTAGTGGGTACAGAAAGGGGCCCCTTTTTCGTGCGCCTATCAAGGGCAGTTTTCACATTTAAAGAAGATGTAGGAGCGTTGCATGATGGAAAACACGCTCAAGCTCCTGCGAGATCTACGTAGCGCCATCGGTATATTGTGTCTATAAATAGCTTGCCGTTATTACACCGGCGCATGCGTGGTGCGTGGCTAAGTGGTCTAACGCAGCGCGCTGCGGAGCGAGGGGTGACTGGATTGAATCCTCAGTCGGGTGCCTTGGAATTTTTTTTATTCTGATTTATTTTAAAAGACGATAGTCTTTCTTGGGATACTACAACGCAAAAATTTTGGTCTGGCTGTCTATCTGTCTGTCCGTGACCCAATTCAGCTACTCGGCCAAAGTTTAACCACTTCCTGAACGCCCAGCCATCTTGAACTGGTGTTATCATGCATACCTGTGAACATATTCGATCAAAAAAGCAAATACTGCGCATACCTGAGGCGCAACATTAATATGTAAGTGTCAGGTCGTGTGTTCTTTTATTAGAAAATACATAGGTACGATATTCTGAAGACCCTAGTGTGTTTTTACGCTGCGCTGAAAATGCGATGCTGTGCTGCCGCTGGCAGTGGCCCTTGGTCACTGTGTAATGCCCTTGGTTCAGCAGAAGCTCATGTTTTAGATGTGAAGCATCTTATGGCGAAGCTTAATCCGGTGGTGGTGTGCGGCGTGACCTCCCTTACTGCGCATGCGCAAACCCTTTAAAAAAATAAAAATAAAAAACCTCCTCTCCCCCCTCTCTCTCCTCTAGGCATCCCTCCCCGCGGCATCCACACCCTCACTGCGCATGCGCCTCCCCTCCTTTCTCCCCTCCTATGCTCCCCCCCTCTCTCCTCTAGGCATTCCTGCCCACGCTCCCACTGCGCATGCGCGTCCCCCCCTCTCTCACCTCTCCTACGCTCCCCCCCTCTCTCCTCTAGGCATCCCTGCCCACGGCGTCCACACTCCCACTGCGCATGCGCGTCCCCCCGCCCCCTCTCTCTCCTCTCCTACGCTCCCCCCTCTCTCGCCACACGACGCAGACGCAGGCAACGTCTGCGAGCGAGTTTCTTGGTTGAAAAAACCGACTGCTCGCGCTGCACAACCGTTCACTGTCCATCCCGTATATATGGCAATGGATCTTGACCTCAAAGGTGGTGCCGGTGGGAGACTTCTCCTGTGCGTTGTTGAACAATAAAAATTCGCAGCGTGCGCGTTAACTAAAAGCGCACTGCGGGTCTCTGTGTCGAGTCGGAGTCTTCTATCTCTCATTGCCCATTAGCAGCGATTGACATGTTCCAGCAGGAAACACCGGTCCATCACTGCGTGCTTTGCGCCTCCTCAGTTTTCTCTCCTGCGCAACGCTGCGATAGCGCCAGCGTCAACGCCACCGCCAGTGTAAGCGTTAGCGCCCGCTGCTTCACATCTACACATGGTTCCCTTTAGCGGGAGATGGTGTAATTTTTTTCAATGGCGTCCATATCTCGCGCAGCGCCTCCTCTATTTTATCAACGCCAGCCAGATGCGGCCTATTCAACGTAGAGTAGGCGCTCTCTGAGGCAAGACAAAACATAGTAGCACGGCAGGCACGAGACTATCGTCGTCTTTCGACGACATTTGCAGCGAAGCACGCAGATACGCGGCCAATTTTTTCTTTGTGGCTTTATATAATATATATATATATATATATATATATATATATATATATATATATATATATATATATATATATATATATATATATATATATATATATATATATATATATATATATATATATATATATATATATATATCCGGGGCATGACGGCGACGGCGACAGCAAAAATCAGTATATGTCCATACAATTGCTATCGCAATAAAACTTTCACACCTTTGTGTTAAGACTAATCCTGTGGTCAAGGCGCGTAGTCCTTGTAGCATCAACCATAAGAAGAAGTACGCTGTTTGTTCAAAAGGGGTAGTGTAAAAGATACCCCTGTCTTGTGGTCTGTCTTACGTGAGGCAGACATGCAGATGGCTGAACATCCGATTGCAGGAGCACACCAACAAGGTGCGGAAATGGAGAGAGGGCTTTCTTGGTATGCATTGCGCACATTGCAGCTGTATTCCGTCCTTTGAAAAGACGAGTGTACTAGCAAAGCATCCTAACCAGAATACAAGACTAATATAAGCTGCAGCAAATCGCTGAAGGTGGCTCTGTTATTAAACCTTCAATAGCTCTAACTGATAAGGAACTTGCTTTCTTGCGCCTACACATGCGCTCGTGTTCTTCTTGACCGGGCTGTTTCTGGTTTGCTGTTTTAGAGTACTTGCTCAGGTTAGCTTCGTGTCACGGAAGGGGCGCTTTTTATCGCATGTTGTCGTTTATCGCATGCTGTTGTTTATCGCATGCTGGCGAGAGCGATATTCTTTTCAACCTCAATCGATTACAGCTCAGTCGATTGAAACCAAGGCCGCAAGACACTGGAGTCACGGGGGCGGACGATTGAAGACTCCCCTTCCCCTGCCCCCCCCCTTCTCTCCAATATCCTTCCGAAAGTTGCGCCATTTTCTGGGGTTCTAAACACAATAGTACTTCACTCACCCACTCGCCAGTTCTCGAAATATATTCCCATGACTTCGCTGGCTATCCCAAGCCTGCCTGCGAAATTAAGCTGCCGTATGCCGTATTAAGGCGAAAGCCTTTAGTGGACAGATTTAGTTGAGTGTCCGCAACAGCTTTGCGGACGCAGCCTGCCATAGGAATTGGCTGGCAGGCTGCGTCCGCAGAGCTGCTGCGGACGCCGAACTAAATCTATCTAATGTCTCATGCTCACGTCCGTCCGGTGTCCGTCCGTCCGGTGTCCGTCCGGCGTCCGTCCGTCCACACCCCCCACTGCGCATGCGCCAACCCATTAAAAAAATTAAAATAAAAAACCTGCGAGGAAATGCGAATGCATTTCGCGCGCGCTTCACTCCATTTATATATACGTGCGAGCGAGCGGACGGGAGTGCGGGGCGCAGGGAGGAGAGAGCGAACGGCGAGAGAAGGAGCGGCGAAGCACTGCACCTACCCTCTGCTACACTCTCCACACATGCGGGAGCTCCGCTGAGCTTCCGCGATGCGAGCGCCCTCACACACCAGAGCGCGCTCCTCCTCTCCACTCACTCTCCGCTACTCCGCCCGCACCACCTGCTCCGGTTGCTAGGGGCGAGGATAAGCGCGCGCGCCCGCAGCTGTTGCTATGGGAGAGGGAGTGAGAGCGGAGAGATAAAAAATTACACCATGTTCCGCTAAAGGGAACCATGTGCAGATGTCAAGCAGCGGGCGCTAACGCTTACACTGGCGGCGGCGTTGACGCTGGCGCTCATCGCAGCGTTGCGCAGGAGAGAGAACTGGGGATGCGTAAAGCACGCAGCGATGGAGCGGTGTTTCCTACTGGAACATGCCAATCACTGCTAATGTGCAGTGAGAGACAGAAGACTCCGACTGGACACAGAGACTCGCAGTCCGCTTTTAGTTAACGCGCACGCTGCGAATTTTTATTGTTCAACAACGCACAGGAGAAATCTCCCACCGGCACCACCTTGGAGGTCAAGATCCATTGCCATATATACGGGGTGGCCAGTGAACGGTTGTGCAGCGCGAGCAGTCGGTTTTTAAAGACGATAGTCTTTCTTGGGATACTTAAACGCAAGAATTTTGGTCTGTATGTCCGTCTGTTTGTCTGTCGGTAACCCGATTCAGCTACTCGGCCAAAGTTTAACTTCTTTCTGAACGCCCAGCCATCTTGAACTGGTGTTCGCGTTCATATTTGTGAACATATTCGATCAAAAAGCAAATACTACGCATTCCTGAGGCGCAATATTAGTATGTAAGTGTCAGGACGTGTGTTCTTTATTAGAAAATACATAGGTACGCAATTCTAAAGACCCTAGTGTTTTTAGGCCGTCTCAGGCAAAGCAAAACATAGTAGTACGGCCGGCACAAGACTATCGTCTTTCGACGACATTTGCAGCGAAGCACGCAGATACGCGGCCAATTTTTTCAACCAAGAAACTCGCTAGCAGACGCTGCCTGTGTCGGCGTCCCGAGGCGAGAGAGGGGGGGGAGCGTAGGAGAGGAGAGAGAGGGGGGGCGCGCATGCGCAGTGGGAGTGCGGAAGCTGCGGGCAGAGATGCCTAGAGAAGAGAGGGGGGGAGCGTAGGAGAGCAGAGAGGTGGGACGCGCATGTGCAGTGAGGGTGTGGTTGCCGCGGGGAGGGATGCCGAGAGGAGAGAGAGGGAGAGAGGAGGTTTTTTATTTTTATTTGAAAGGGTTTGCGCATGCGCAGTAAGGGTGGTCACGCCGCACACCACCACCACCGGATTAAGCTTCGCCATAAGATGCTTCACATCTAACACTTGCCGGGGCTCACCTCCTCAACCTATCCTCCTCCTCCTCCTCCGCGGACAACGCCGTACAACGCCGTACAACGCCGGATGCCTGACATAGCCCGACTATGAAATGCATTCGCATTTAAAAAAATGCAGTGGCTTAGCTCGGCTATGCCAGGATATACGCAGCGTTAGCAAAGCTTCAGCTGATTATTCTTAGCTTTCCTGATTGTCTAGATTGTCTACGATTAGCTTGATTATCATGCTTACTGCTGCTCCAATGACAGACACACGGTATACGTATTATGTGGCACATGTATATTAATTTTTTCTCGACGTCGCTGCTCTTCTATTGCCACAAAGACGGCTCGGTGATCAGTGAAGTAACACGCTGCCGTCTCTATGGCCCCAACGCACTATATGGAATTATCTGTCTCTGATAGACAAGATAAATGGTGGTGAATCCCAAATACTGCTCAAATCCTACTTCCATGAATTCCAAATCCCAGCTTGGGACGCTAATTGCCAGGCAACTACTTCGGGATCCGATGAGTCAAGCTTCTCCGCTCTTCTGCGCCGTTGAGCAGCATTTGCGCTCTCCTTCTCCATGGCTATACCACACTGGCAAGCGCCAGTCAGAAGCGCCGCGGCTCCAGCGCAGTGTCGGACGGCGACTGCACAGCGAAGGCTGCGCGCCATGGAGGAAGGAATACTCAGGAGAGGCCCTATCCTATCCCAATGCATTGCGAAAAGTGTGGCGGAAGTGACGTCAAATTTCTGGGGCAAACAAACCGGTATAGGGCAAACAAAACAGCAGACGCCCCGCGGCGTGCTCTACACGCTTGTTCGCTTCCGCACTGATTGGTTGTCCCGACGTAAACTTAGCGCGTTTTGTGCGGTTTGCATGCAGTAAAACGTTGCAAGCACACGTTTACGAGACTGTACGGGCCAACTTAGTGTTTGACGAAACTTCACGTCGAAAAAAGGACACCACCGCATTGTATACGCGATCATGCACGTAAAGTTTGTAATTCCACTGCGCGCGCAACTACTGACATGCAGCGCGCACACACCGCGCAATGCGTACACCACGTAGTCCGATAAAGACAGCAAAAGTTTATTGCCCTTCCATGAACGACAGAGCCTCTAAACACGCGATACAATACCTACGGCTCATGTTATGTACGGCGCATCAGACGCCACAAACAGAAGTTCGCGTGCGTTCTGAGTTGACACAAGGCGTATAAGAACCAACAGAGCGCAGATCTGAGAGCTTCGCATGCAAGTATCTAGCATTAGTGATCAGCAATGAAGCGATCGTACGTACACATGAAAAGTGACACCCGGTACTTTCCGCAGTGCACGCGATTTGCACGGGGTACACGCAACAGCTGGGCATTGCGTTGCTTTCCCAAAAACACACACAGAAGGAGCAGCACAAGTGAGTCAACTGCGCCGCTTGCACGGCGAAAAAAAGAAAGATAAAAGAAAGAAAGGCTGCAAAAACGCGGCAAACGTTCCGCGACTCGCCAACTCGCTCGTTTGGCGCATGCGCTTGGAAACGACGCGCCGGAAATCGCAAAATGGTTAGCTGCTCCTTCGCTAGGAGGCGATGCGGGTGTTTGCGAGGTGGAGGCTTCACGAATGTGACGTCAGGGCCTCTCCTTAGTATTCCTTCCTCCATGCTGCGCGCGCGCGCCGGCGCCACTGCGTCTACCACGGCTACGACGTCACTCCTCTGGAATGCGCAGACCGGCAGCGGTCAGTCGCGCGCGGCGGCGGCGGAGTGTGCGGGAGGTGCCGGCTCCAGCGCGCCAGCTGTGTGACATCACTGATCCTCGCGCATGCGCAGCACGGCTCTTGATGAGCCGCGCGAAACGGGCTTGGCTAGGGCCAGTGTAGCTAACGCTACAAAACCGACTGCTCGCGCTGCACAACCGTTCACCGGCCACCCCGTATATCCTCTTCTAACCCCGCGTGCATTAAAATGCACATTCGTTGTTTTCCAGATTTTGGATTTTGCGCCACTACTAAAGCCGACATTCTTTGTGCAATCGCGTTCTCGATCATGTCGTGTCATCTGGTCATTATTACAGCTAGCATACTACAGTGGAAGCCATTCTTTCCCGCTTTGAATCATGGCGGAATTCTCGTCTTCGACGTTCCACTGACAGCGTCCAACAAAATCCCAAATTACTCAATAATCATCCATTAATATTTTGTAATTGTTGTTGTAATGTTCTTAGGAAGCGTTTAATAATAATTTCCGCACGTCATGTAACCTTACAGAGAATATTTTTGTTATCATAGGCCGTTTTCTTCACATGTGCATTATAATGCACACTCGGTCTCAATATGTGCTTTGGCGTGCGTACTCATGCCAGTCTCATGCAACTAGTTGGCATTAAGCTTATTGGCATCAAGCTTTGACGTTTGTTTCTTCTAGGAATCTTTGATGAAAAGGCGGAACGTGTTCTCGAGACAGTAACCCCCAATGACCCCTCGGACCTCTAATTGGCTGACGATGAGGCTGTTCTTTGCCCATTACCTAGTGTGGAAAAACAGGTGTGGTGTCGAATTTGATCTTGAGCCACCCAGAAAGCTGCTGAAAGCCAACGTGCCTCCTGAGCCAAGAACTGCGTGAGCGAGCCACAGGCTAGAGCTTGTAAATCAGGTATCTTCCTCGAGATGCAGAAACTCAAGATGTCCGCAGCGAACAAAGTTCCGGTGTAGCACCTTCATATGTATTACATCTGCGCGAAACTGCTAAAAAATAGTTTCACATTAAACAAGAGTGCTTTTCACGAGCAAATGTTTAATTTTGTCATAGGCGAGTGCTATTCGTGTCCTGTGCATTAAGACTCAGTGTGCATTATAATGCACACACTGGTGTGCAAAAGCTCTTTGCCGTAAAGGCACAAATTTTTTGCCGTGTAATCAAGTATGCGTCTGCATTCCAAAAATGCGTTTTGATTTCACCTGTGTGGCCACAAATTTATTGGGGTCTGAGGAAGATATATGGCAATGGATCTTGACCTGCAAGGTGGGGCCGGTGGGAGATTTCTCCTGTGCGTTGTCGAACGATAAAAAATTCGCAGCGTGCGCGTTCACTAAAAGCGGACTGCGGGTCTCTGTGTCCAGTCCGAGTCTTCTGTCTCTCATTGCCCATTAGCAGTGATTGGGATGTTGCAGTAGGAAACACCGGTCCATCACTGCGTGCTTTGCGCCCCCCCAGGTTTCTCTCCTGTGCAACGCTGCGATGAGCGCCAGCGTCAACGCCGCCGCCAGTGTAAGCGTTAGCGCCCGCTGCTTCGCATCTACACATGGTTCCCTTTAGCGGGAGATGGTGTAATCTTTAAGGCGAAAGCCTTTAATGTCTCATGCTCACGTCCGTCCGGTGTCCGTCCGGTGTCCGTCCGACCTCCGTCCGGCGTCCGTCCGTCTGTCTGTCTGTTCGTCCGTCCGTCCATCCATCCATCCGTCTGTCCGTCCGTCCGTCCATCCGTCCATGTCCGTCCGTCCATGCGAGCTCTGGCACGGAGCCAGGTGGCCGCCGGGATGCGCAGACGGACGCCGGTCGCGTCGGACTCTATAGCACTCGCGCTTTGCTTGCGTAGCGTCGCTGTGCCCAGCCCTTGCAATCATTTGACCGACGCCATCTCAATGGACCCAGGCGTTCACGGAATACACTTTCCAATTTACAAAGGGTCCGTCAATTTAAGAGCTGGAACGCGGATGGCGTTTACACGATGCGCAAAGCGCGAGAAAATACTAACGCATGCGGCCAGAGGAAGATGAGTCTCGCGTCTCGCTGCGATTCGCGGTAAAAAATTAAAGAAAACACGCACCCATTCGGTTTGTGTCTTATCCCACTGAGAGTGTAAAAGAAAAAAGACATGGCATAATCAGTGGAATGGCCACACGCTTTCGCCGAACACACTTTGGAATGTACAAAGTGTCCTTCAATTTTTTTTTTTTTTTTGAAAACGGTCTATTCTCCTTAAGTAGCGCGGATAAAATGCAGTGCACTTTTAAGTTTGTTGAGGAGTCGCAGCCGTCAAACAAGATGGCACCGAAGGGATCAAACGCGCTTGTGTGGCTTCCGCTATATACTCACCTGCAGCTATTATAATAAGTAGCTTAGCAGTTTAATTTAGCTGTATAATCCTTCCTTGACGCGGTCATGCGGATACAGCAAATGAACACACGCGACGAGTGCTGTGTCACCACGTATCCAAAAATGCGATCGGAGCAATTTTGATGAGAGTCATCCATTCAATATGGGAAAGCCATAAATTATCCCTGCTATGAGCAACAATTGCCAAATGGTACTGCCTACGTAGCCAATGTGCGCAAGGAACTTTAACGAAAACAGTCTTTTAAAGACACAATAAGTTGTCTGGTTCTTCCTTAGATTTCAACGGCTTAGTTACTTATCACCGTGAGTAAACGCAGCAGGGCTGAATGCCAACAGACTATTTTATCAATTACTTTGTAATCTTTATCCTTACATCTCAAAATGCGAGGTAAATGCGGGACATACCATCTAACGTGACAACTCCAAATACGAAAACAAAAAATTACACCATCACCCGCTAAAGGGAACCATGTGTAGATGTGAAGCAGCGGGCGCTAACGCTTACACTGGCGGTGGCGTTGACGCTGGCGCTCATCGCAGCGTTGCGCAGGAGAGAAAACTGAGGAGGCGCAAAGCACGCATTGATGGAGCGGTGTATCCTACTGGAACATGCCAATCGCTGCTAATGGGCAATGAGAGACAGAAGACTCCGACTGGACACAGAGACCCGCAGTCGGCTTTTAGTTAACGCGCACGCTGCGAATTTTTATTGTTCAACAACGCACAGGAGAAATCTCCCACCGGCACCACTTTGGAGGTCAAGATCCATTGCCATATATACGGGATGGACAGTGAACGGTTGTGCAGCGCGAGCAGTCGGTTTTTTCAACCAAGAAACTCGCTAGCAGACGCTGTCGGCGTCGCGAGGCGAGAGAGGGGGGGTAGCGTAGGAGAGGAGAGAGAGGAAAGACGCGCATGCGCAGTGGGGGGTGTGGACGCTGTGGGCAGGGATGCCTAGAGGAGAGAGGGGGGGAGCGTATTAGAGGAGAGAGAGGGGGGGACGCGCATGCGCAGTGTGAGCGCGGGGGAGGGGATGCCTAGAGGAGAGAGGGGGAGCGTAGGAAACGCGCATGCGCAGTGGGTGCCCAGGCAGGGATGCCCAGAGGAGAGAGGGGGGAGCATAGGAGGGGAGAGAGGAGGGGAGGCGCATGCGCAGTGAGGGGTGTGGTTGCCGCGGGGGAGGGATGCCTAGAGGAGAGAGAGGGGGAGAGGAGGTTTTTTTTTTTACTTTTTTAAAGGGTCTGCGCATGCGCAGTAAGGGAGGCCACGCCGCACACCACCACCGGATTAAGCTTCGCCATAAGATGCTTCACATCTAAAATGCCCCCCACCTCCTCGAAGGGAATCGTGAGGAAATGCGAATGCATTTCTTGCGCCGAGAGTACACGGCGTAGTAATTTTAATGGCGTAAATTAATGACGAGACGAGGATTTGTACCGTAACCATTTATTTACACATTCATCATGCCCTTGAGAGGCGCCCAGCCAGCGAACGGTCGAGAGTGAGGTGCGAGCGGACGGGAGAGTGGGGCGCAGGGAGGAGAGAGAGCGAACGGCGAGAGAAGGAGCGGCTAAGCACTGCACCTACCCTCTCCTACACTCTCTCGCACCACATGCTCCGGTTGCTAGGGGCGAGGATAAGCGCGCGCGCCCGCAGCTGTTGCTATGGGATAACACCTGCCGGCGCGCGGACCTTTCCCCACTCTCTCCTCCTCCTCCTCCTCCGCGGACGCCGCCGGATGCGCCTGACATAGCCCGACTAAGAAATGCATTCGCCTTTAAAATTGGCAGCGTATCTGCGTGCTTCGCTGCAAATGTCGTCGAAAGACGATAGTCTTGTGCCGGCCGTACTCCTATGTTTTGCCTTGCCTCAGACAGCGCCTACTCTACGTTGAATTGGCCGCATCTGGCTGGCATTGATAAAATAGAGGCGGCGCTGCGCGAGATATGGACGCCATCGAAAAACATGAGCTTGTGCTGAACCGAGGGTCACTGCTAGCGGCTGGACTTTATCGTTGGCAAAGCGCTTTTTCGTGCAAAGCGTCGCAGTTCATGCACAGCTTCGCATTTTCAGCACAGCCTAAAATACACTAGGGTCTTTAGAATTACGTATCTGTGTATTTTCTAATAAAAGAACACACGTCCTGATACTTACATATTAACGTTGGGCCTCAGGTATGCGTAGTATTTGCTTTTTGTTCGAACATGTTCCCAACTATGAAAGCAAATACCAGTTCAAGGTGGCTGGGCGTTCAGAAATTAGGTAAACTTTGGCCCTGTAGCTAGCTGAATCGGGTCACGGACAGACAGACAGACAGACAGACAGACAGACCGAAATTTTTGCGTTTAAATATCCCAAGAAAGACTATCGTCTTTAATATGCATGTGCGACGCACCTTCAACCTCAGCAAAGCCTTTGTTAGACAGATTTAGTTGAGCGTCCGCAACAGCTCTGTGGACGCAGCCTGCCATTGGAAATGGCTGGCAGGCTGCGCCCGTGCCCTGGTACGGTGCCAGGACTCTAAAGCTGTCGCGCTAAAGCGGTCGCGTAGCGTCGCTGTGCCCAGCGTGTCCAATCATGCAAGAAGGAAGACGCGCGCATCGCCTTCCATTCTGACCTACATCGTATCAATGCGCGAAATTACAAAGAGTCCTTCAATTTTTGACCATGAGAAGAAGTGTGCTCTACACAGGCCGTCTTAAAGAAAAGCATTTATACATACTCATATATACATTCATATATACACAAAAAAAACGGAAAAAAACGCCAGGCCTGCCCGTAACGCGCAGCACAGTCACAGCAAACGCTGGAAGAGCACCATTTCTAAAGAGAGAGAGAGGTAAAGGAAAAAAGAGGGAGGTTAACCAGAGGAAGACTCCGGTTTGCTACCATGAACTTGGAAGGGGAAGGAGGGGGGAAAGAAAGAAAGAGAAGAAGAAGAGTTTGTGACAGTAGGCAAAAAAAAATTACACCATCACCCGCTAAAGGGAACCATGTGTAGATGTGAAGCAGCGGGCGCTAACGCTTACACTGGCGGCGGCGTTGACGGTGGCGCTCATCGCAGCGTTGCGTAGGAGAGAAAACTGGGGAGGCGCAAAGCACGCAGTGATGGAGCGGTGTTTCCTACTGGAACATGTCAATCGCTGCTAATGGGCAATGAGAGACAGATGACTCCGACTGGACACAGAGACCCGCAGTCCGCTTTTAGTTAACGCGCACGCTGCGAATTTTCATTGTTCAACAACGCACAGGAGAAACCTCCCACCGGCACCACCTTGCAGGTTGAAATCCATTGCCATATATACGGAGTGGCCAGTGAACGGTTGTGCAGCGCGAGCAGTCGGTTTTTTCAACCAAGAAACTCGCTAGCAGACGCTGCCTGCGCCGGCGTCGTGAGGTGAGAGGGGGGGGAGCGTAGGAGAGGAGAGAGAGGAGGGCACGTGCATGCGCAGTGGGAGTGTGGACGCCGCGAGCAGGGATGCCTAGAGGAGAGAGGGCGAAGCGTAGGAGAGGAGAGAGAGGGGACGCGCATGCGCATTTGGAGTGTGGACGCCGCGGGCAGGGATGCCTAGAGGGGGAGAGCGTAGGAGGGGAGAGAGGAGGGGAGGAGCATTCGCAGTGAGGGTGTGGTTGCCGAGGGAAGGGATGCCTAGAGGAGAGAGAGGGGGGAAAGGAGGTTTTTTATTTATTTTTTTTGAAAGGGTTTGCGCATGCGCACTAAGGGAGGTCACGCCGCACACCGGATTATGCTCGGCCATAAGATGCTTCACATCTAATAAAAAGAAAAAGTTGTGATTGGAGCACCGTCCGAGTACTACGCAACAACATTGTCCGCTAACAGTCACAGTTTGTCGTTCAGTCCGGTTGCTTGCAGAAACCGCAACAACGCCCTCAGAGCGGCTCGTGTTGGAGACCGGGTAGGCCAGGGCCCCAGGATTTTGTTCTCTGTGAGGGGGGCCGTTATCCAGCTGGCCCAGTGCGGCTGGGAGGGTTGCTCTTTCGCACTTGAAGCGGGTGCAGTCACAGAGAAGGTGCGCGACTGTTTCGCTGCACCCGCATACTTCACACGACGGGCTGTCAGCCACTCCTATCAGAAATCAATAGGCATTTGTGAACCCCACTCCAAGCCACAGACGGGCCAGCAACATAATGTCACGTCGTGTGATAGCAAAGTGCGCATAATGTCTTACATTTGTGCAGCGGTTACCTCGCTTATCCGCAGGATAACAAATAATCGCGTAGGGGGGTGCTTCCCTATTCCAGAAATTTATGGTGGTGCTCGTTCTTAATGCGAGCTCACACTGATCGCCAGCAGTAAGAACGAGCGATATTTGTGAGATCGCCATAGTGGATACATTCCATGTGCTGTGCCGTGATGGCAGAAAGAGAATGTGTGGTCTGGAACGCGCTTATTCTTAATCGCCATCAGTGTCATTGTCATCATCATGGCGTATAATGGGTACCTTGATTGTGCTGTGCCGTGATGACAGCGTCATCGTCATCGTCATCTGGCTACGGCGGACAATGGTGCGAAGGGGAGACAGGCCTCGTTCATAACATGCTTCGCATCTAAAACTTCCAGAATTCCTGAATTCTTCCAGAATTCCTGAAAGCCAGAATTCTTCATCGTCATCAGCCTCAACACAAGCAAAGTGCGCATAATGCATTATATTTGTGCAGCGGGTACCTCGCTTATGCGCAGGATAACAAATAATCGCGTAGTGGGTGCTTCCCTATTCCAGAACGTTACGGTGGTTTATGGCGTAGTGGGTACCTTACATGTGTACTTGTATTAATTGCCCCAAGAGAGTATACCACTGACTCTGGAAACGACGCAGTTCCAGTTGTCGTTGTGACTGTGCTGCGTGTTCTGCGCAGGCCTGGCGATTTTTTATTGTTTACTTCATTTGCATCTTTATCAATTTTTCGCTCGTGAACAACACTGATTTTTCGCTCATAACCAACGACACCGACGCCGACACCTGAATTCCTGCCTTTCTGCATTAATTATGTCTCTCTTCTCTGTATTTGGTAAGCTTTGAAACCAAGCATTCGTTGCGCAATTCGCATATTTTGGTGACTGGTAAGCAAAACAACCGACTAGAGAAGTGTCATGTTCCCAGGTATACGAAAATGCGGTGCGAGCAGTTTAATTCGCAGGAACATCGGGCCTACTTTGAGTGCAATGTGTTCTGATATGGGACAGCCATGAGCTGTGTCACTTAATGGTTTATGCGTCAGTGCGCAGCGGTAAAACCACGAAAAGATGACGGAGCCTTCGAGGCCGCCAATGGCTCACTACTGTGATAATACTGTATAATATAGTTCTATGCTTATATATTCCCTTGATGACCGATTAATTCACTTTACTTCCTAAATTTTCCCCTCATATTAACCGCCGATTTAATGGCCCATCCCCCGTAGTGGGTGCCAGAAGTCAAGGATCAACCACGCAAACAAGGCGCCAGTACGCATGGGCACCGCTTGCATGATCAATCTTTTAAAGGCACGAAGATTAGCCTGGTTTTTCTTTTAATTTCGACGGCTTAGCTAATTAGCGCAGCAGAAAACGTTGCACAGTTGACTGTGAATGAAACCTTTTCACTAATTCCTTCATATCCTTTATCCTGACACCTCCAGATGCGAGGTGAATGCGGGATATATACATACCAACAACGCGACAACTACTAATACCAAATATGACCGACGCGCCTACAACTTCACTAAAGCCACTGCACTTCTAGCCATCGGAAAGCGCACATTTTACACAGGCCGTCGAAAAGTAAAACATTCATATAGGGTTTCAAAACGTCCTAGCCACGGCCGCTGAATAAAAAAGCGGCCGTGCCTACACATTAATGCAACCAATATACATACATATTTTTCAGCGAAGAGAGTTGTTATATGGTGGAATTCGTTATTGCAAGGAAAGCCCAAGATTTATCTCGAGAGTAACATAGCACTCGCTGCCGGTGGCAAGTTATCTTTTCGTCCACTTTCCTTTCTTCACATTTACATTACAATTACTTCTAATAGCTTCCCCTATACTTTCCTTGGCATCTTTGTCTGTTAGTTCTCATTAATACTGTGTTTGACAAAGCGGGAGAGCCCTTGGGTTTACAATTCTTTCCTTCATTCATAACGAGGGTCTCGTTCTGGCAGACTTGATGCCTTCAGGTGGTATGCGAGGGATTATTAGTCAGCTGCCCGCTCGTAATAAGATCACATACTACGTGACGCCTACAGGCAAAAAAGAGTGTTCTACACTCGCCGTAATCGCAACAGGCGGCGCTGACTGACGCTCCCACGTTTAAGTACACATATATACCCTATAATGTGGACGGGGGGATGACCGCCACCGTAGCTCAGTGGTAGAGCATCGGACGCGTTATTCGAAGGTCGCAGGTTCGGTCCCCTGCCGGTGGCAAGTTATCTTTTCGTCCACTTTCCTTTCTTCACATTTACATTACAATTACTTCTAATAGCTTCCCCTATACTTTCCTTGGCATCTTTGTCTGTTAGTTCTCATTAATACTGTGTTTGACAAAGCGGGCGAGCCCTTGGGTTTACAGCACTACAGAAGAAATATACAGGCAAGAATTGTAACCATCAATGCTAACAGAATAACGGTGACTCACTGACACTCAGTCGGCGTTGTGACAAACGCGCCAAGCGTTTCGACGCGCTTGCTCTCTCGCGGGACTCTCTTAATGGCGTTCGATTCCGCCAGACTAATCGAGCGAAGTGGTTAGAGTATGAGGATTTGGTACCGCACGCCCAAAGAGAATGTCGTTGGAACATTTTAAACATTTTTATTTATTTTTGTCCGATCTAGATGTGCACGAATTGACGTGTCTTGCACGGAACGCAGCTGGCTGGTGGCTGCCACTTCTAAACGCCGCCAAATAAGCAGATGGTGAGCGACTTCAGCGGCTAGATAGAGAGAGAGAGAATAAACTTTTATTATCAAATGCACACAGAGCCTTCCTTGGGTGGGGCCCTCAGTCCAGGGCTCCATTGCCTTGCGCGACCCTGCGAGCCCGCTGGATCCAGCTGCTGCTGTTCCTGCCGGCGTAAGCTGAGCAGTGCAGACTCCCAAGAGGAAGGGGTGGGGTTGGGAATGGGAGGAACGCCCTGTGGGGCAGAGCATTCCCACGTGGAGTGGTACACTGTCGGTACGGATCCACAGAAGGGGCAGTAGGAGGGGTAGAGTGTCGGATGAAAGCGATTTAGCATATAGAGGCAAGGAAATGAATTGGTCTGTAATTGCCGCCAAGCGACAGCATCTGCTCTGTTAAGTGAAGGATGAGGAGGAGGATACCGTATAACGGTTCTGTCGGTAGTACTCCAGCGTGGCGTTGTAGTTTAGTGGCTCTGTCGGTGCGTCGTCTGGATTGGACAGCTCTAGATAGATCGCCATTTGAGAGCCGCTGCACCAGCTAAAAAAGTGTTAAGGCATACTTGAAATTCGTGCACGTTCGGTAAATGATGTACGTACAACGGTTCCCTTTTATGTGTATGCTCTACCGAGCGAGCACTTCCGTTTTGCTCTTCACCATACAAGCTTCTTAGCAATTGCCAAACAACCCTTTCGCGCAAACAACGAACACACACTCCACCCTCTCCTCTCACTTTTCATCACTTTCGCTTACTGCAGCTTGCGCTCATCACCATACACTTGTGCTTCCTATGCCCTTTCTCATTGCCCGGCCAATCCTTCTCAGAGACCTGGAACACCACGCTGTAATCCGAGGCTATGGCTGTGCAGAGCGCGGCTGCACAGCGGGCTGTCAGTGCTTCTTTATGTGTCACTGGTTATGTGCTGTAACTTGCATAAATGCTTGAGCGAAGTAAGCGATTGTGCGAGTGCTCGATGGCCTGCGTGTGGCAAACTCTCCAGTCAAGATAACTAATTTCAAAAGTGATTATAGCGCAAGGGAAGACACGGGACAAAGAGACCAACGAAGACGAGCGCTGATTTCAAACTAAAATTTATTGTGAATAACAAGCAATTGGATGAAAAACGACAGCGAGCGATAACAAAAAAAAAAAACAAAAAAAAAACGATAGCATGCGGATAAAAAGCACCCCCCTTCCGAGACACGAAGCTAACATAAGCACTCTAAACCAACAAAGCAGGAACAGCCCGGTCAATAACAAAAGCGCGCAGTTCTCTTTAAGTTTATCTTAAATAAGTTTTCTTTAGGTTTCTCTGGTAGGTTTTCGGGTCCACCGGCGGGGGGCGTTCGTGATTCTGGAAGATAAAAGCGCATTTTATTGTTTCGAGTAAATCAGTTGTGAGTTTGCGCCCGTGGTGTCCATTTCTTCTCGTCCGTGTGTATGTTGCACAAAAGACAGTCATAAGCCTGTATAGCAAAGCATCTTTGGAAACACAGGCGTTCAGAAAATGGCGGCTCCTGAGCCATTCACGAAGCTTAGCGCCATCAGTGTGAAAAGGGGACACATCGGGTGGAAGCAGAAATAAGGCGGTAATGACAGCCCATTCGGCTAACAACGATGGCGTCATGCTCGTTGTCAATACCGCGGAATTACATTTTTTTTCCCAACCTTGAGATGTTAAGGTTTCTTGAAACATGTTAAGGTTTCTTTAAATCTTCAATGTTTGCTCATAGACAACGCTCATTTTTCGCTCACAACCAACGACGCCGACGCCGACACCACAATGCCTGCGAAACGAGCTCACTATCGCAGTGCCTGAGCATTGCCTAAATTTCATCGTCAATTTAAGCAGTATACAACGGTCACTACTTTCATGCACTGGTATCCAATTTTCTGCCGTCGGCAGCTCGTTCGTTCCCTTGGCGACCGATCTCACACTAAATCTGATCACCAGTTATGAACTCTGAGCAACACAAAACCGCAGGTCTATATGAGCTACGGAATAGATATCGAGCCATGTTTTTAGTTTGTGAGAAACAATAAATTTGAGAAGCAAAATGGAAAGGCGAGCTCGTTGGTACTGATTCATACTGACGTAAAGGCAGCGCAAAAAAACGAGGACAAGAAAGTGAACAACACAAGCGCTTGTGTTGTTCACTTTCTTGTCCTCGTTTATTTGCGCTACCTTTACGTCAGTATGAATAAATTTGAGTGCACGTAATATTACAGCAGTGGAAACGATGAGATATCATCGCTTTTAGCATTGTTTGCAATGCAACTCAACAAACTGTAGCTGTTGTTCAGAGCACTTGTTTCGTATTTTGTTTACTCTGCAATTCAGCCTGCGTGGATTGCACGAAATCTAATATAAAAATGGTGTTAACAGAAAAAAAAATTCAAGAAAAACGAGACTATACTCAATAATTAGGATTACGAACGTCAGCATTCGTCTCGGGACCAACACTGGCGTACATATGGCTACTTGTATAGCATGTTAAAGCAGTATAAATTATAGTATATTATATTGGGCGATGCCTGTCGATTCGCGGCTGTGAGTCTTGATGTGGAATGATGACGCTTGCGTAACGACACATCACCAGTTCCCCCCGTGGGCAAACGGCCATGCAGCGCTTCTCGCGTTTACTTGCTTGCGTATGCATTCGTTTATGGTGACCCGAAGACTAGAGGAATCTTCTTTTCAACCTCAATCGATTGCAGCTCAGTCGATTGCAACCAAGGCCTAAACCGCTGAAGTCACTGGTGCGGACAACTGAAAACTCCCCTCGCCCCCCCCCCCCCCCGCCGCCTATATCCGATGTCTTTCCGAAAGTTGCGCCATTTTATGAGGCTCTCAACACACTCAAACTAGAGTGTACTAGAATGCTTCACTCACCCACTCGCCCGCTATCGAACTATGTTCCCAGGATTGCGCTGGGCTATCTCAGGCTAGCTTGCAAAATTAAATAGCCGTATTTTTGAAAACGGTCTATTATTCTAGAGTAGCGCGGATGAAATGCAGTGCGCTTTCAGGTTAGTTCAGGGGTCGCAGCCATCAAAAAAAAAAAAAAAAATTCAGAGACACTGTACATTCCATACTGTGTTCGGCGAAAGCTTGTGGCCATTCGACTGACTATGCCATGTCTTTTTTAGATGTGAAGCATCTTATGGCGAAGCTTAATCCGGTGGTGGTGGTGGTGGTGTGCCGCGTTGCCTACCTTACTGCGCATGCGCAAACCCATTCAAAAAAAAAAACCTCCTCTCACCCTCTCTCTCCTCTAGGCATCCCTCCCCGCGGCAACCACACCCTCACTGCGCCTCCCCTCCTCTCTCCCCCTCCTACGCTCCCCCCTCTCCCCTCTAGGCATCCCTGCCCTCGGCGTCCACACTCCCACATGCGCGTCCCCCCCCCTCTCTCTCCTCTCCTACGCTCCCCCCCTCTCTCCTCTAGGCATCCCTGCCCGCGGCGCCCACACTCTCACTGTGCATGCGCGTCCCCCCCTCTCTCTCCTCTCCAACGCTCCCCCTCTCTCTCGCCTCGCGACGCCGACGCAGGCAGCGTCTGCTAGCGAGTTTCTTGGTTGAAAAAACCGACTGCTCGCGCTGCACAACCGTTCACTGGCCACCCCGTATATATGGCAATGGATTTTGACCTGCAAGGTGGTGCCGTTGGGAGATTTCTCCTGTGCGTTGTTGAACAATAAAAAATTCGCAGCGTGCGCGTTAACTAAAAGCGGACTGCGGGTCTCTGTGTCCAGGCCGAGTCTTCTGTCTCTCATTGCCCATTAGCAGCGATTGGGATGTTCCAGTAAGAAACAGCGCTCCATGACTGCGTGCTTTGCGCCTTCCCAGTTTTTTCTCTCCTGCGCAACGCTGCGATGAGCGCCAGCGTCAACGCCGCCGCCAGTGTAAGCGTTAGCGCCCGCTGCTTCACATCTACACATGGTTCCCTTTAGCGGGAGATGGTGTAATTTTTTCTTTTACACTCTCAGTGGGACGGAA
>JALIZH010016605.1:0-25959 GCA_030522465.1 Rhipicephalus appendiculatus
AAATGGTGCATATAAATAGCTCGCTGTTATAACGGCGGTACAAACATCGCATGTGTCTGTGTTGTCCAGCGGAGCGAGGGCTGCGGAGCGAGGGGTCACTGGTTCGAATCCCCGGTCAGGTGCTTTGGAAGTTTCTCTACGAATTTATTGTTTTTGCCTGTATATATATATATATATATATATATATATATATATATATATATATATATATATTGTGATGACTAAAAGTGGCACTGGGGCTCGGGCTCAGCTAGCACGAGGGGAGCTAGAGGAATGCAGAGGAAGACGAGGATAGATAAAGAACAGCAGGCCCTTAGCAAGGGCGTTGTCTCTTGTCTGATTTTTTACAATGGCGCAGTCTACGAAACCTGAACCGTCCGGCTGAAGCCATCTGCCTTCGTGGGTCATTGGCAGCGGAGTCCCTCCGTCCGAGGAACGACGTCCACGCTTTCTCGCTCATGGACCCGACGACCCTACGACTGCCGGTCGTAGGGCCGTCGGGACCCTACCCAGCCTCCTCAATGCCCAAAAGGCAGGTTTACCCCGCCGTCGTCAAGACAGCGCACGGCCTCCTGTTGCCCGGGAACGCTGTTCACGCTTCCCGTGTCGACAGCCCATCGCTCAAGACTTCATCGGCTCCTGAGGTGCAGAAAGGAGCTGTCCAAGCTCCCTTTGATAACGATCCCACCGCAGTGAGCCCAATCGCCACCTCTTCCGTGGCAAACGTTGGCACTGGCTCCGCTTGCGGATCATGGGATAGCGCCGCGGACCTGCGTCGTACCATCACGCGACTGCTCGTCATGGTCGACGCCTTGACAGCGTCGAGCTCGGCGCTGCTTCCTGAGATCGTGCCGGCATTGAGCGCCGCCAACGCGATGTTGGATGTAGCCGCCTCACACGACCTGGAGGCCACCTCACCCGAGCAACGCCGAGAGCTCAGATGTGTCCTCATGCAGATCTCTTGCCAGCTGGGCTGCTTCGCGTTGAATATCTCCGCATTTTCATCTGCCGCCCCACTATCAACGGCTGTCTGCGGACTACCGGAATTCCACGGGTTCCAGAACGACGCCGACAGTTGCGTGGCCACCGTCAACAATCTAGCAGCTCGCGAGGCCTGGACGGAGCTGCAGAAATGGTCCGTGGCCGTAGAGCGCCGTCGGGACGGTGCCGCGGCGTGGCACTGGTACGAAGGCGTGAGACAGCAGTCCTGGGCAGAATGGAGTGCTGCCCTGATTGCCGCTTTCGGTCGGATACCGAGTGCCTCCAGCGAGTCCAATTGGACCTTCCCCGAGGACAGAGCTCGGGAAGGCCCCCATCCCGAGGATGGAACTGCCAACTGCATCTCACCGGTGAACTGCGCAGCCGGTCCTGCTACAAACACCGGACTCAAGCTGCGCCGTGACTCTGCCTCGGTAACCCACACGAGTGCATCTCTGCCAATGGCCGAAGGCATTTCCCATTCACGTCTATCGGAAAAGCTGTCCACATGCTCGCCACCATCTGGGCACTTGGAGGCACCAGCCCGAGTCATACTGGAGGCTCGGTCACGTCATGAAACATACATGCCCATGGTTTCCACCACGTTCCTCCCTTGCCAAACGGAAGCGGATCTGCACTCTGACTGCATGGAGTCCAGTCAGAGTACTATCGAGGGCGGAGCGCAGGAGGGGCGCCAACGTGGGGTTTCGGCTGAACACTGCACTTCTGCACCTTGCTCTAGTGAAAACATCTTACTTGGGCTGTGCCGGGACCTCGCATCGGTATCCAGCACCAGAACAGCACAGCCAATGGCCGACAGCATTCTCCAACCACATCTGTCGGATAAACTGCCCTCATGCTCGTCATCGTCTGAGCGCATGAACGCGCTCACCCCTGTTGTACCGGATGAACCAGAAGTTCCCGAACCCTACCACATCACGATCGTCAGCAACACAACCTACGATCTACCACTTCCCGAAGCAGGCCTTCCTGATGATATCAACAATATGAGTCCAGACTAGAGGTGTGCACGGGCTCCGGGTAGCCCGAAAGCCCGAGACCGGCCCGGCCCGCGGGCCGGGCTCGGGAGTATGCGGACGTCTTCCCCTCTCGGGCCCGGGCCGGGCCCGGGCTACTCACCTCGGGCTTCGGGTGGGCCGGGCCAGATGCAAAGCCCGCATCAAACCGAAAATATAGACGTTGTGCCGGAATTGTTTTCTAGGACTTAGCGATGAGCACACAGAACACCTTTGTGATCATTTATCCATGCAATCATCCTCCTGTCCTGCATCAGACATACTAAACTTCTGGAAGAACAATGAGTTTAATTATTCCAAGCTTCCTATGCTTGCGAAAAAAATATTTGCGATTCCGGCTGCAGTGCGAGCAGCGAACGGAACTTCAGTTCGACGGGATATGTGATGCAGGAGCGCCGCACTTCACTGGAGTCCGAATCACTGCACAGCATGTTATTTTAAACAACTTGTAATCTGTGTATTCACACTAAAATGTGTCGTTTGCGTATGTTTAACTTTGATATGTTGAATAAAATGCCACATGATCAAAAAGTGGTATCTTGTCTCCGCAGCAAACTTTCATAGTGTCGGGCCGGGCCGGGCCGGGCCCAGGTTTCTGTTTTTTGTACGTCGGGCCGGGCCGGACGGGCTCGCAGCCATTTAGGGTCGGGCTCGGGCGGGCCTTCGACGCAGTCAGTGGGCCCGGGCCGGGCTCGGGCTTGAAAATTAGGCCCGTGCACAGCTCTAGTCCAGACCAGTCGGAGCCACACGTCCAGACGCCGCAGACGTTCAACGTGTCGTTGCAGACCAACTCTCCTGCTGGTGAGACTTCTTTCCACCGGGCCACATCGTGTGCGCGCGACACTTCACCAGGAAACACCAGCTCAACCACCTCTGGGAGCTGTGTACCAAGAAGGCTCCAAGACCATGAGCGTCGCTCGAAGACCATGAGGGGAATGGCCCGCTCATTGTCACAGATGCTTCGTACAATACCCAGCTGCAGCTCGAGCCGCCGTATGAAGAACGGCGTCCGACCCCACACTGTGCAACACTTGACAGTTTCGCATGTTGTCCTATCTTCAGAAAGGCGGTGGGACAAGCGTCAGCACTTCGGGATGGGCCTGCGACCAAGACGCAACAGCCAATGTCGTCCCCCAGACCCACCATCGGGAAACATTCAAGCGAAGCCCAAGCGACCACGGCGACATAGCCAAAACCGCCCACCAGAGCAAAATGAAACCGCTTTCTCTGCAAGGTCTCAGCGTGGCCGAGGTTCTCGACCACCACGACACACCCAATGTCGCCCTCCAGAGATACCTTTGGCAGAACCACAAAACAACGCTCAGCGTTGTAAAGACAGACCGCCGAGGCACAGCCAGTTTCGTCCCCCCTGACACATTGCCACAGATCACGATCCAGAACCTGCACCTCTTAATCAGCTGCAGCCAGATCGACTTCAATGAAACTTTGGATGACCACAACCACCGCTAGAGACATCACATTTCGCGCACAGGCATCTATACTTGCAGCGTGGCCGAGTGTGATGACTAAAAGTGGCACTGGGGCTCGGGCTCAGCTAGCACGAGGGGAGCTAGAGGAAAGCAGAGGAAGACGAGGATAGATAAAGAACAGCCGGCCCGTAGCAAGGGCGTTGTCTCTTGTCTGATTCCTTACAATATATATATATATATATATATATATATATATATATATATATATATATATATATATATATATATATATATATATATATATATATATATATATATATATATATATATATATATATATATATATATATATATATATATATATATATATATATATATATATATATATATATATCCGGGACGTCACGGTGCGAGCTGCGGCGACTGCAAAAATCAGCCGAGAATGTCCATATAATTGATATTGCAATATAAAGCACAGAAACGTATGAGCGCATCCACACGAGAGGTACCTTTGGGAAAATCTAATGGCTATGCGCATTACCGTGGATGCGTTTCAAAGTATGGTCTTCGGCATACACTGAAAACAATGAACCGAAGCACGCCTGTTCTAGCAATACCTAGGCACTGTCAATGCATTCTCCTCGAATAGGTATTTTCCAGCGTAGACTTGAATCTTAAACGGAACCACGAATTGGGAGAACCATATGCCCCTTTTTAAATCAGTGATATTAATACACGCGTCACTTCTTTGTCGAAATGATTCACAGCCACTCGGACAGTGGCAATATGCACTCGCTGGAGTGGTCGCAACGCTCTTTCATCCAAGATAGCCCCTTCAGTCACGGCGTACACAATTGTGTACGCGAACTTCGGAGGCGCGTGACACGGCGCCTGTTTCTTCAAATGGACTGAAACTCAATGTGCACATTCCTACAGGCTTCCTGAGTGGTGGAGAACTAGTGATCATTTAACTTCATAATGCTGCATATTGCTCCAGAGGGTCACTTTGCTGGAGACACTACCATGTTCGACGATCGTTCGACGTGCCGCTTTCCAGGAGTACCGTCAAGAGTATTTTTTTTCTCCGCTCCAAACGAATACAACCAAAAAACAAACTGTGCATGCATTTCGGGCCTTATACGTGATTCTTTTTATGCAAGTATTGAAGCTGACTGATTGCAGAATAATTAGATAATTAGTTACACGCTAATTTACGTTGATTGCTATAACTCACGCAACACACCACATTCGTTCATTTTCTTCCTTGGAACGTAATACTGAGTGCCTTGGAATCATGCCATGCGAATTTGAGGCATTTGCAGGTGCGCATCTTAATTCGTGACTGAAGGGGATAGAGCGGGAAAGCGGGGAGCAATAAAAGTACATCCTTCTTCAACACTGTTCGTCGCGTTTGAAATGTCTTCTGAAGGCCGTGGGAGCAGCCTGTGCTTTTCCATATGATATATTCATTAGTGGCCATAGCTTAGACATATTTTTCACATAAGCTCTTCGTACGTATTTTGTTGAACTCATAGATGTCGTTCAACTCTGAAACCTCACTTCGCGTCTTGTAATGCTTGCGTTTAGTCTAACTCTTGCATGCCCGTGTTTCTATCAGAAAAGCTTCTGTCAGAAAAGCGTACAGATAAGAAAAAAATTAGTCAGTGACGCTTGGTACTATTGAAAATTAGGGAGCACTTCTTTCGACCTGTCCCAAAACGCTGGGCATTGATACTATGATGAAATATCGGATTAGACGTCCTCGCTCTCAGATTTTGTACAGAAATAGCGCATGACGAGAAGCATGCAGCTTATCACTGCCTCTGTATTGCAAAATTGCCTGCAGGGTAATCGATGCGAAGCATTTCTTAGCACAGCAGCCTTCGTCTAGACGCTCTCGTGGTCGTCTCAATAACTATATATTTACAAAAACTTGGATAACAGGGCGTGAGTGTACCACTAACACGGATGATAATAGGTCATTAAAAGTATGAATGCGAAATGCCTGCCGCGTAGGTCATGAAACAATTTTCCTCAGTCATGCGTGGCGCATACGTGCATAACACGGCACTCGGAAAGCGGGTATGCGCTACACGTGGCATACATTCTATCTCAATCGAGGAACGGCTAGAATGAAGCGATGTGGCGTCGGGCTACGTCGAACCTGGACTCCGTTTAGTAGCGTGACTGAGACTTCGTGCTGAAGAAAACGGAAGCTCAGAATTCGGGAGAATGAACACAGGCAGATAAGATTCAATGGCACCTCCACAAACTTATTTACCTAGTGAAAAAAAAATACACCATCTCCCGCTAAAGGGAACCATGTGCAGATGCGAAGCAGCGGGCGCTAACGCTTACACAGCAAACGGGTTTGAGCCTTTTTGGGAGTTTTGGGCCCAGCTCTTAACTTGCATCCTAAAGGTACTACGCAAAACCCCCCTACCAAAGGAGGTTTTAGGGGGGGGTACGCAGGGCAAGATGGCGGTGCCTGTTGAAACGACAGCCATCCACTTCGAATCTTTCTAGCCGTGGGCCTGCATTATGAAACTCATTCATTCCGAAATAACGCTGGTATTTGATTTAGATTTGACTAATGAGGCTTCATTAAGAGTATACTGGCGATAAAACAGCTCCGTTTTCGAGATACACACTCGATTTGCGGTGCAGAAGGCTTAACAAGGTTTGTTTACAAAGTAAACGGAGTCAAAAGAGGGAATTAGCGAGGTAACTTTGGAGTTTTTATTTAACTCATTTCGGTGGCTTGAACGGAGTTCATTGGAAGTTTTTCTGCTTCTTTTGAGAGATTTTAAAACGCCCCTTTATACGCGGCCCGAGAGAGGGCCAGAAAAAAAAGGGTATTTCGGGCACTATAATAGCGTTTTAGAGACATTTCTTGCAACTATTCATCGCTAGGCCATATTAGAAAATGGCATTGATGTATTCATGCACAGACATGACATATGCATACAAGCACGCACGACACAGAATCGAACTCGCGACCACACGCACTGAAAGCAAACATCATATCCATTACACCACAGCGCCACTACTAGCTTGCGTAGTTTTTCACGGGGGGTATATATCTACAAAGCGGCTACTAACCTGTCGGCGACACCTCAAACATTTGTTCTCGTAGCATCGGCATGTGTTAGCGCTTTCACTAGGCCAGTACATAAACTCAGGGGCGTCACGAAGGCCAAGGTAAGCACCTTCAGCTTCGAACTATTCGGTTCGTCGTGTCGTGCCGCTAGAAAAATTGTAAACGTGTGCCTTTTTGAGTACTTCGACACTGTTTCACTCGCCCGCAATTCGTGGATACCAGCGTGACAAAAGGTATCCTCAGATGGCCGAACATATGTGCATTCCATGGGCGTATGATGTGGAGCTATTTTAGTTGTTTCTGCCGCGAGCTGCACGCGTCCCATGGCAGCGGCGTGTTCTGAGCTGTACGAGACCGCCTGTGTTTCCATTGATGGGGTCTGTGCCTCCCGCCGCACGGAAGCCCTCAGACACGAGGACGAAACATTGAGCAACACATCTTTATCATTTCAAAACTCTGCCGCGACTGACTGTCAGCGGCCCCTAAGCGCGAGCGTGCCTGTGTCTATCGTTCTCGTCATCCACCAGCGCGCTCACCGCTACGACTACCATAGCATATGAAAGTTACTCACCCAGATGCCCACAAGCGTGCGCAGGGTGCCTCTTCAGGTGGAAGGGGGGGAGAGGGGACGAAGGCTCGTCGCTGCACCCTCCCCCCCTCCGTATTAAGTCAATGCACGGGGCATACTGCCCCCCCCCCTCCCCGTGTGCACGCCTATGCAGATGCCCGAGTTACAAGGACATTGTAACGCGCCTACACTAAGTGCATTTATGGCGCGCGTACTTTCGCGAGCCAAACGCAGGTGCAGCAGCGCCTTCAGAGTAGCTGAACGATAATCTACATCCACAATTACCACTTATTCGCAACTCGCACTTTCGCGGGGCACACAGTGATTCTCTAACTCAAATTCAGTATTTAGTTGCTTTCACAGTCGGAGACTACCTCCAATCTTACTACCTACAATCTTACTAAGTAACCTTCATTGTTAAACATCACACAAATGCATTAAAGCGAATGCGTAAGCATGCCCCAATGTCAAGTAAAACCACCACAAATTAGCGGTGACAGGTCTTCCGTTAAATAAAAAAGTTAATGCACATGCACTTCGCCCTTGTGAAAGTCCATGTGTATGTGGCATTCCTCTTGCACAGATGATGTAGCAAGAATAAAAAAATGTAGTATTGCCGTCTTCTTCAACAAAACAGCTGTGATAAGAATGATAAGAAAAACAGTGTTCGCAATATTTTATTGGAATCAAAACAGTAGCAGTTCTCATGTCAGTGTAAGCATATGTATATTTCCATCTTCTTGCACAGAACCTACACCCAATGCAAAACACTAAGAACGTATACAGTACAGCCCAAGCACTATATATAATTCACAACAGTAAAGCAACATGAAAGTAGTGTGGCAAATCTCATAATGCACACTGACATGTGCACTTCACAGTGCTAGTATGTAAACACAATCCAGAGAAATGGGATCTACAAGGAACTTGGTGTCAGCCTGTACATGAAGGCAACTAAGTTAGTACAAAAAGGCTAGCATTACTTTTAAGAAATATGCAACCATGCAGGGAGGCATGTTGTAGATTTTAATTGAATTAGTTTGCCCTATGCCATCAAGACATGTCACACATCATCATACAGTTCTGTTTTCTGCAGAAAAGTCCAAAATAGACCTGTGGTGTTGATTGTAGATCCACTTACCACAATTCGTAAAGGCGTTCAGCCATGATAGCAAAATGACAACATTGCATTCATATATGGCTGCACATACTTCCTCACAAATATCTGAAAATGAACGCAGTTTTCTAGAAATATACTTGCAAACTTGTCGCCATTATCACACAACTGTAATATACCAATACTTCTATTATACATAATTGCTACAGCTATGTTTACAATATTCCCATGCCAGCCACTGTCATCTGCAACCTAAAAAGTTCTTCATCTTTAATTCCTCACTTCATGGCTTGGGCATAATTACAACATTGAAAGTTAATACCACTACCATGGCTGCAAAGTCAACTTGAAACTAGGCAATTACATGCCTAAAATTAAAAATTTCCTACAAGTAGTGGCTGGTGGCTTAGCATATTGGATTCTAGGGCTTGCTATGCCGTGTGTTTGAATAGAATTTGACCACAAATCTATAGAGCCTGTAAAGCAGTCGGGAATTGAGTTCATAGTTAAAGTGTGAAAACAAAACAGCAACACACATAGAAATAGAAATGAAGGGATCAGAACAACGCAGTACTAGCAACTGAAATTTAACACGTGTATGGCGTTTTTAGTCACGTTCATACTTATTCTGTGAGTGCATGGTTCTTTATCTTTGTATTTTTTTTCGCACTAAGTGTGTATATCTTTCTGTGGTTTGCATTACACTTCAGGTCCTCGTTAGTGTAGAGTGAGGCACAGGGGAGTGTTCCCACAATACAGCGTCTTGTACACAAACAAGTGTGTGAGCAACTCTTGCAGCTTTGCCAGAAATGTCTTCCTGAAAATCATAGAAAAGAAGTTCATCAAACTTTCCATATCCAGAAATATGAATGTCTTGGCAAAGACTCACGCTTGACTATACTATTGCAGACCTTTAAACAGAACACGAAACAAATGAAATAGTGAGATGCTGCTAAGTAGTTTCTTGTGAATTTTTCACTTAAAGTACAGAGGGCAAAAAGTACACAACTGTAATGAAATGCAAAAGAGCACCAGAAGTGTACTTTTGTCCTGTGTACCATCATTCGAGTAGTTTTAGCTGTCAGTGAAGTTAGCATTGTAGTGTAAAGGGGTGCAAATTTTTGTATGATTAACCTTGGAGTTAAACGCATTTCAATGGAGGCGTAACTGCTTGAGGCCCACGTACTTAGCTTTAGGTGCGTGTTAAAGAGCCCCAGGCGGTCTAACTTTCCGAAGCCTTCCACTACGGCGTCTCTCATAATCGTATGGTGGTTTTGGGACGTTACGCACCAACTGTTATTACCACTTAGAACACATGGCACACTAGCTTCTTCATCAACCACAGGTGTTCTGTTTAGGACTGAAGATTGGGCGACTTGGTATTGATTCATGGCAAAATTAAACAGTGCACTTGTAATGACGACAATAGAAGACGTGGACAAAGTACCAGCCTGTTTACCTTGTCAGAAATTGTGTCAACAGTCAGAATACTGTGTGCTGATCATAAACACTATGGCAACAAAAAGTAAAACAAAATAACCAGAGGGAAGGAACAAGGTGATTCAACAACGAGGTTCAACAGATTCAGCTGACTTATATCAATGTGATTAAATTAGCCTTGCACAAGTGACACATCTCCTTAATTCCATAAATATGCACATGTAACCTTGGCAAGTTCTAGTGCTGGTATGTGACTAATGAAGTGACCATACCATAAAATGCATGTGCTTCACCAAACACACTGTAACTAAGCACATGTCTTACACATCATATGGCCATCATAATGTGTCATTAACATGACTTATTCTTTCTAGCTAAATGTATGCAAGCTCATGATGCCAATGCGCCTTGATATGCAATTTAACTTTTTGTGTAGGAGACGGACAAAGTGCCCAATGCAAAATCGTCGTCAAAAAGTAATTTTACTTGCTCATAATATGCGCATGAGAACAGAATAAATAGAAAACAAATCTGGCCTTAATGCACGCTTTACCGCATGAAAGCGTGATAACAGCTGTATTTTTTTTGTTGTTGCTTAAGTGTATACTCCCTGGAAGCACTGCTTCATTCATGCTTTATCGCAAGCAAGGAAATTATGTCGTACAAACATTCAGTTTTAAGGCGCACTCGTTTGAATTGGCTGGCCACGTCAAGCGGTCAGCCAATTCAAAACACGTATCACACCTCGTTGTTATGTGAGCTTAATGGCCTCTCTTTTTTCGCGCTTCATTGCACTTTTGACGCGACGCAGCGTGCAGAACAGCACCTACTGCTGCCCAAGCGACAAGGACGCGCAAAGAGAGGAAACATAAGTATTACGTACCATTTGTGTCCCTGAATGTGCCGCGAACGCGGCGCGCCCATCAGCTGCTGCTCGCTTGAGTCACCGGGCCATTGCCACACCATTGCACACGCAGTGCATGTTGCACTGTCGTCAAACCACACATTTCACGTCCCGCGACGGGATTCGCTCGCCAGCGTCCGATGTGAGCGGACGCGTTTCGAGCGCGCTCCGTCGATATCGACTACTTGGGCTGCGCTTAGCTGTCAAGCCATCACCGCAGCTGTCGCTGCGCTCGCTGCTGGTCTGCACGTTATCTGCCGTCTGCAGCGACTGTTATCTGGGACGCTGTTTTCTGAGCTCGTCGGCGGCACCGCCGCTCGGCTTGCCGCCGGCGGCCATTGCTGCTAGTATTAACCGCGTCCAAGTTTCGTGCTTTCATGGCCACTCCGCAGTCGTCCGTGCTTCCAACTGACGTGCCACTACCCGAGGATATGGACGTAGATGCTCCAGACAACCTGATTGACTCGGTCGAGCCGCCGACTTGTCCCGCCTCCAAGAGTGCTGCTGCTACCGGACACCAACCCATTCGCCCCACTCCGGGAGCTCGAGGAACAGAATAACATTGAAGGCAAGTCTGACAATGTTTCTCGTCAAGCTCGCATTATCTCTACCGCGCCAAATGGTGAAAAACGCGCGCGAGACTCGCTCTTGCCGATGCCCGAACGGGAGTACACTAACGTGCCCGGGGATTTTTCCCACGCGAGACGCGCAAGTCACATGCTCCCGGCTTCCGCTCGTCACCAGGACGAAGATGGCAGTTGGATACCAGTCAGCTATCGACGTAAACAGCAAAACCGTGCGACGGTCGCACCGACGCCGAGCTCAGGCTCCCCGCGCAAATATCCGCACACCGTCATTCTTCGGCCTAAGCAGCCGTGCCGCATCATGGATGAGCAGTTCATACGATTAGACAGAGTCATAACGCGCCACATTTCGGCTCATCTCGATCTCTCTGAGGAAGACCCACTGCCGGAGTTCACGGTTCGCTATTTAGGCCGTAGCAACCAGCTAGCTGTCGACGCGGCTGAACCCGAGGTGCGCGACGCCCTTCTTGCGATAGCATCTCTGCCACTCAGCGGAGAAAACGTGCTCTTTCACGCATACGAAGCGGTTAGTCAGGATCAAATCAGAGGCATTATTCGAAACGCGGGAGACATGACTTCCGAGGAACTAATGAAATCATTGCACTGCCGCAAGTGCAAAATCCTACAGGCACGCCCACTCGGTGACAAAGGCACTGCCATGGTCACATTTGAAGGTAACAGCTTACCCTATAAGGTCGGCCTGCGGTCATTTACTATCCGTGTTTTTCCATACCGGGCACGAGTGTCCGTTTGTGATATCTGCCACAAGATTGGGCATCACAAGGGGCAATGCCCCAATACAATGGCAGCAAGATGCTCTACATGTGGTCTGCGGCAACACGAAGAGGGCACACACTGCCCGAACGCAGAACCGAAGTGCCGCAGCTGTGGTGGTTCTCACTTGGCCACAGCTACAAACTGTCCAAAAAGACGAGAAGTAAACAAGAAAATTGAACAGAAACGCAAGCCGGCTGCCAAAAGGCAACGCAAGAAAAGAGCAGCGCAAGGGCATCAGCGCCGCAATCCCGAGACAGAACAAGGTTCCCCTAGAACCATCCTCAAGCCAACGCGCCAGAGTTTCTACACCGGGCCACCGGCACCTCCAGCTGCACAGTCAGAAGTCAGCAGGAGAATCACCTTCGCGGATGTAGCCGCACAAGCAAACGCGCACCTAACTAATGGTGGTAGCAACGGATGACCGCATCCCTCATGCTCAACACTCGCGTCCTCGTTGTCGCAACCTGCCTCAGGTGCACAGCCGAAGCATCCTCGAAGGGATGCAGCTCAGTCAAGGAGGCTTCCACCTCCCAATGACTACCTACATTTTCCTGCCCCAACGATAGTTCAAGATATAGAGCGGCGTCTTGAAAACCGTATGGCACAAATAGAGAAGTCCATCCATGAAAAAGTTGAACAGCTTATTAGCCGGGCCATTGAAAAATGCGTCCACACCATCATGGAGCGTATCATGCTTTCCGGCATGCTCCCTCTTGGCACAGCTTCGGCGACAACCTCAGTAGCACATGTAATGCGTACGCCTTTGGCACCATCAAACCCCATTGCTCATCATGCAACGAAGCCTCATCATGGCTAGCTTTGCAAAATCATCTCCATGGGCGACTGTCCTGCAGTGGAATTGCCGTTCGTTTCGTAACAAGAGGGCTGAAATAACCACGCGGTTCGCCAGCAAACAAGACAACACCAGTCCATTAGTCATTGCCCTTGAAGAAGTCCACGGCCCCGTGCTTAAAATAATGGGCTATGACGGCTACGCCCCGTCTGAAGACCTAGCTGCTCCGACGAAGACGGCATTGTACGTGCGGCGGGGAGCTGCACACGTGCAATTAGATACGCAACCATGGTGCAGCACCACTCTTAGCGTTGTCGGTTGCCGGGTGGAAGTCTCATCACAGCGTACACTCCTCGTCTTCTGCGTCTACGTGGTGCCCGAAAACACAAGGAATAAAGCTAATAAGGCACCGGTTGATCTCAGCTTCATCTCCCACTTTAAGAAGCTCTATCCACAAGATACCATACTGTTGTGCGGGGACTTCAACTCTCAGCATGTCGCCTGGGGATACAACCAATGTAGCCCGCGCGGCAGGCGCATCATGCAAGATGCCTCGGAGTACAGACTGACACTTCTCAATACGCCCCAAACATACACGAGGCTGGCACAGACAGCTCGCCAAGTAGACACGTCACCAGATCTTACCTGGAGCACCCGTCCACACCTATTTCGATGGGAGGTGCTGGACGATTGTATGGGAAGCGACCACTTTCCGATACTGATACATTTTCGAACAGGCTACGCAAATACGAAGAAGCCAAACGCCACTACACGGCTGTCACATCACACACTGGGACAAATACCGCGAGTTCCTGCAGCAGCAGCCTCCAGCCAAGAACATTGACCATCTGGTATCACAGCTATGCGCAGCAAAGCGGAAAGCCACGAAGAACCTGAGGTTTCCTTTTGACCATCCAGAGCCCGACAGACATCTCCTCACCTTATGGAATAGAAGGCTACGGATTCTCGCCCAGTACAGACGGTCTGGCCACGATGCACACCACAAAGCACGGTTGCGCAAAATACAGCGTACCATTGAGGAATATACGACTACGCTCGCGTCAGACCGCTGGATGGTAATTTGTGAATCCATCAACGGGCAGACTCACACATCAAAGGTTTGGGCCATCCTGCACTCTCTTCTCGGACAGCGCGAGACCTACAACGGCGCGGCTCGTGTTGCCCTCCGGGAAGGCATCAGCGCTCAGGAGCTCGCCGAACAGGCCGCTCAGGTGTTTTTCCCGCAGACGTCTCACCCCACAGACACCACGTACCAGAAGGACGAAAGTTCTGAAGACAGCGAGCCACTCAATAGTCCCTTCACCATGCTCGAGCTGGAGCACGCCTCGCAGCACGCTAACGCACGTAGTACTCCAGGAGCCGATGGGGTGTGCGTTGCTCATCTACGCAATATGCCCCTTGAGCATAAACGCGCTCTTCTGGAAGAGTTTAACCGCATCTGGGATACTGGGATCCTGCCCTCCACATGGAAGTTTTCGGTGGTCAAGCCCATTCCTAAGCCTGGTAAACCACCGCATACCTTATCCAATCTCCGTCCGATCTCTTTAACCTCGTGTGTTTGTAAAGTAATGGAGAGCATGGTCAACACTCGCTTGATGTGGTACCTTGAAGATCGCGAGCTTTTGGCCCCAACAATGTACGGATTTCGCCCAGGGCTGTCCACTCAAGATATACTCCTCCGCCTAAAAGATGATGTCCTCGACCCTAAATCGGTGCACCCACGGGCTGTTGTCGGAGTGGACATACGCAAGGCATTCGATGGCGTCCCACACAGTACGATCATGAACAAGGCACGTGCCCTTGGCCTTAGAGGGAAAATGTACAACTTCATAGCGGGTTTCCTAGAAGGGCGAAGCTACCAAATCGAAATTGGCCAAGACGCCAGTGCCGTACGAATGAACCACGTAGGTGTTCCTCAGGGCTCGGTGATCTCACCCACTCTGTTTAATATAGCTATGCACCAGCTACCAAGACGCCTTGCCGACGTATCGGGCCTGAAGTATGCGGTCTATGCCGACGATGTCACCGTGTGGACACATCAAGGATCCATCGGTGAGCAGGAGGATGTCTTACAAAGAGCCCTCAACATTATTCACGATTACGCACTGGAAACAGGCTTACAAACCGCCCCAAACAAAACAGAGTTCGTCGTCATTCATGGGGGCCGACCGATCCACCTCTGTCAAACAGGAAGAAAAGCGGTCGTTTAAACTTTATATCGGTAATCGACCCATAACGCGGAAATCTACTATCCGAATACTCGGTATGCACTTAGATGAGAATTGCACAGCGAGCACTTGGTTCCAACGCGTTACGAAGACAAGCAAACAAATCCTCCACGCTTTACGTAGAATCTCTAATCGTACTCGTGGAGTCAACGAACGTGAAATGCGGCAGTTTGCTCAAGCTTTTCTCGTCTCTCGTATCATGTATGGGCTGCCTTATCATCCGGTCAACCGTACGCAAATGCTCGCGCTCGACCGGTTACTCAACGAGGCCAAACGCATTGTTACTGGACTTCCAAGGTACACACACCTCGATGCGCTCAAGAGCTGTAGCAAGCTCAACAACCTGTCCGAGCTCGTCGACGTGCACATTCCAAACACAGGAGACGAGACTTCGTGCAACAAACGCCGGGCGACACACACTCATGCTCCTCGGGTATGACATCCATACACTTTCCATTTTGCCCAACAAAACGCCGCCATGGGAAATCACGGTACTCACCGATGGCAAGCCACTTCCACTCAATATGGATCCTCATCAGCGAGTGCGGCGCCTCGCCTACGCCAAGAGGCATGCTAAGGCTACGAGTTCCCTCCCTTTGACTGAACGCGTTATATACACGGACGCTGCACTTCCTACAGACGGCACCAGTAACACTTGTTATGCCACTGCGTGGTACGACCATACGAACGGGAATCAGAACCGACGCCATCATGTATCAGCAGAAGCGATGTACAGCACCCGAGCAGAGCTAGTGGCCATCCCAGATAATTTGGAGTGGGCCCTCGAAACTGCATCTGAAACTGAACCCGTTCATCATTGTGTACGCAGACTCACAGGCTGCCGATCGGACATGTGCTAACGTTCTCTATACAGACCCAGTATTGCAGAAAATCCGGCACCAGGCGCGCCTACTCCGCGAATGCGGTCACCATGTCACCATCCTCTGGGTACCCGCACATTGTGGTATCCCCGGAAACGAGAAGGCTCACAGATTAGCGCGTGCTCATCTCTCCACCGCGCTAGCCAGAGCTCTTATACTCAATTTCCTGTTCTAGCTACCACACCCGAGCTAGCAGATCCGATCGCAGAAAAGCACATCACTAAACAACGTCGTGCCGCTTACCTCACAGCAGTGGGCAATCCACTCTCGATACCGCCGATTCCGTCGAAGGTATTTACACGACGAGAGTCTGTGTTGCTTCGGAGAATTCAGACAGGAACACTGCTTACTCCTTTCTTGCTTAACCGATTTCACAGGGGTGGCACACCACCACCCGTAACCGGTGTCTGCTCCACGTGCAACTGCCGTTCGGACCTCAACCACCTGTGTTGGTAGTGCCCCCTCTACATCACACCCCGGGTTCGTGCCCTGGCCACCATAAAGCGGAGACCCTGGCCTTCCTCTCTCCGGACATGGGCCTGTCCGGATCCCACGCTTCCGGATCGGGCCATCGAGCTCTGGCGAGCACTCCTCTTGTTCCTCCAGGACTCGGCGGCACCGCCGGTTGGCGATCGGCTCAACGACAGCCACAAGATTCAAGCAGCCCCCACTTAGCTGCCTCCAGAACGTCCTTTAATAAAGCGGAGGCAGCTCTACCACTTCCTTCTACCCTAATAACCCCCCCCCCCCTTATTTTTCCACCGAAGCGCCTGCGGCGCATTTCAAAGTGGAATAAACGTGGTTTCATTCATTCATTCGTCCCGCGACGAGAACACAGAAAGGCTGCCGGCATGAAATGTGCACACATGATCGACGCATAGCAGGGTAGTTGAAAGGCGTCCTTCGCAAAACCGACGTTATCCCATGACGGCTTCGCTTCGCTATCACTCACGCACGCCGCTGGGGCCAGCCTGCGGTAGCATCCGCTGTCATTTCGGAACTTCTCGCGTTTCTCGCGATTCTCTTCTCGCGTTTTTTTCTGTTTGCTTTCTTTTTTTCCCCTCCGCGCGCGCATGCGTGCGATGGTTGTTCCGCTCTTATCGCCGCCGTTCGAAGGTCAAAGGCGCTTCGTCCCTTTCAGAGCAGCCGCTTGAGGAGAGTCGCGTTTTTTTAAAGACGATAGTCTTTCTTGGGATACCTAAACGGAGAAATTTTGGTCTGTCTGTCCGCCTGTCTGTTTCTCTGTTTGTCGGCACGTCGCACGATTCAGCTAGTTGGCCAAACTTTAACCCCCTGCCTTACGACCTCCAATGTTGATCGAGAAGCATGTGTTCATACGGGTGAGCGTGGGCAATTAAAATCAAATATTACGCATACCTGAGGCACAACATCAATACCTTAGTACTATTCACAGTGTTCCTTTAAAACAAAATCTATAGATACGTAATTATAAAGATCATAGTGTTTATTACGCGGCGCTGAAAATGCGCCGCTGTGTACAAGACAAGTCTCCGCCCAGTGATTTAACTTCGTCGCGTCGTGCTGCCACCTGGCAGCAGCATAGTTCAACACAAGCCGATGTTCCCCGGTAGCGCTGTAGATGGCATCCTCTTCTGTTTTATCAATGCCAGCCAGATGCGACTGATTCATCGTAGAAGAGCGCTGTCTCAGGCAAGGCAAAACATACATGGCCGCTTGATGAAATACAACCCACTCTACAAGACATGATCAGAGAACGCAGAGAAAAGACTGACGACCAAATTTCAGCGGAGAAACGCCGGCGTCCGTCTAAGCGTGCCCGGAAAACGTCCGAAAAACGAGCCCAGCGGCTAGCCCAGCTATTAAATTGTGGTACTCATGCCGCTCATGCAGTGCAGTCGGCACAAGACTATCGTCTTTCGACGACATTTGCAGCGAAGCACGCAGATACGGGGCCAATTTTCTTTCGTTTCTCTTTTTTCTTTTTTTTCGCCGGGTTCTTTCAACACCGGATCTTATTCCGTGCGTTGAGGCACACCGCCTGTGCCCAATTCGTCATCCAAAAGGGCATACTGACTGTGCGTGCGGTGCCGATAGGCCACATCGAGGGTGTACACGCTCCTACTTTTAGTTTAACTTCGATTTGATGGTAAAACAACATAAGCGAGGTCATTCTGTGGTCGAAATGCATCGTGAACCCGAGCCCAGCGGTAGTGTGCATTCCGTACAACAATGTGCATCAGTCGACAAGACGAAGAAATGGTTGATTAGCACGTTCATGAATTTATTAGGCACGTTGAGAAACACTTCTTTCTCCCGCGCAGTTGCATACATGCACGCCAGCACTGAATGCACTATAGCTTCGGATAAAATCAAGGGAAGATATGCCCGAGAAAGTGAAATAGGAGTTTCCTGTCCTTGAACTCCATTTGACAAAATGGCGTCAGATCGTGAATTTACCTCCTTTCTTCCCCCTTTTATCCCCATAATTTCTCAAGGAAGTAAAATTGAGGACGCAGAACTTTATTACACCGATCTTAATTCTCCCTAAGGGAGTACGGTCCCAAATGAAGGTAGTATTAAGCCCTTAAAACGCCCAATTCGGCTTGTTTGCGTTTACAGTGTACACTGGCGGCGGCGTTGACGCTGGCGCTCATCGCGGCGTTGCGCAGGAGAGAAATCTAGGGAGGCGCAATCATGCAGTGATGGACCGATGTTTCCTACTGGAACATGCCAGTCGCTGCTGATGGGCAATGAGAGACAGAAGACTCCGATTGGACACAGAGACCCGCAGTCCTCTTTTAGTTAACGCGCATGCTACGAATTTTTATCGTTCGACAACGCACAGGAGAAATCTCCCACAGGCACAACCTTGCAGGTCAAGATCCAGTGCCTATATATACAGGGTGGCCAGTGAACGGTTGTGCAGCGCGAGCAGTCGGTTTTTTCAATCAAGAAACTCGCTAGCAGACGCTGCCTTCGTCGGCGTTGCGAGGCGAGAGAGGGGGAGCGTAGCAGAGGAGAGAGGGGGGAGGGGACGCGCAGTGGGGGGTGCGGGCGCCGCTGGCAGGGATGCCTAGAGGAGAGATAGGGGAAAGCGTAGGAGAGGAGAGAGGGGGGGGAGGGGATGCTTATGCGCAATAGGTGTGTAAACGCCGCGGGAGGGATGCCTAGAGGAGAGAGAGGGAGAGCGTAGAAGAGGAGGTGCGTGGAGAGGGTTTGCGCATGCGCAGTCAGGGTGGTCACGCCGCACACCACCACCACCACCGGATTGAACTTCGCCAAAAGATGCTTCACATCTAAAAGAAACCATTAATAAATCCGAGACGAGTGACTGGATGACCCAGTTACCCATGGCCCAGAGCCTTTGCTGTCACCGAGCGCAGTCACTATAACACCTCGTGCTGGCCGCTCCTTCCTGACGGCAGCCAAGAACACACAGGACACCACTCACCAGGACGCCAGCTAATAGCATATGACTGTCACAGATGGCATGTTACACATGCTGGTGCAGTAAAATCCCGATGGTCGAAGGCACTCCCATAGGGCCAGGCAGTGATAACGAGAGAGGGACAACCCTGTACAGCAGGAAGAGTATTTTGGCGACTTAGTTGCTCCGGTTTTAGTTTATTGTTTACTAAAGAAAAACAATGTTTTTGCTTATTTTTGCAGCCCCAGCATGATTACTTTCACTGTATTGTAAGCCCACTATGGATGTGCCACGGGCTGGGGTACTTCATTTTATTAAGGCGGCAACCTTAGATGTCTCATAAAACGCGAGAATTGACTATCGGTGGCGTCGGCGCCTTCATGAATGAAGCAAAAAAGTCATCACGAGATGACGTCGCGAATACACCCCTATATATGAAGCCACTATGATGCTACATAGGGCGACGTCATATGGTGATGTCAGCACAATATTTTGTTAATTTATCAAATGGGAGCCCATCCTGGAGACGGTGCAAGAGCACCTGAAGTGCAGAAAGCTTGCAACGTCTACGATCCTGGAGGCAGTGGGAAACCATGCTACGTGCAGAAAGCCTTCAGAGTGGAAGGGGGCAATCACTACATCGACTGAGAAGTAAAAAAAAAAGGCTTTCGCATTCGAGTCCTCTTAGGCAAATGCGTAAGAAACCGTCTGATTTTTTATTGCCTTTTCTGTCCCATGATGGCTAATGTCACTGTACAGTATACTGAACATCAATAAAACAACGTCGACAATAATTGTTCCTGAAATGCTCAGTAATCGTAAGAGTATATTACCTCTGCCGAAAGGCGCAAAAAATCATGCCGTTCGGATTTACGTAGTGCGGCAACCTAAAAACGATCGCGTAAAGTTGCGCTCAAATTTCGCATTAGAAGGTATCGTAATAGGCGGCTATATTTTTCATTAACATTTTCAGGGCAGCTTACCACTCTCCTTACTGAAGTACCCAGTACTCTAAGTCATCAAAGATATTTAGGTACACATAACTAACGCAATTAAGAGCTCAGACTAAAGCCTACGCTCTCACAAAACACTGGGATCACTTTGAGGTTTTCGGTCGATTCCATTGTTACTTCTTATTAAGTGTCATCTTTCAGTAGTGTAGACATCACTACTGGTTCTACAAGCTGAGATTTCCTTACCCAACGGTTAATTCACGTTCAATTCCACGTACTTCAATTTACATATCTCTAACATCGGGTTCATTTGCATATGCTCGCTGCTCCAGTTCAAGGAGTTCACACTTGATTCACCAGTATTTAACTTCATTTCACGTGTGACTTACTCTTCATTTCATCTGATTCCCTTAATTCGCACTTTTATTCACCGTATGCTGTATATATGGACTGTAGAAGCTTGTCACACGGCTACCACATTTCTATAGCACTTACTGCATAACTAATAATGAATTTTTTCATTTCTAGATTCTCTCTGCGAGAAGTACCCAAAATGAGTGCCTCTAGACTCGACCGTATTTGCTAACTTACAGTACTTCAACTAAGCCGAGAACTAAACCACGTCTCCTTAAATTATCCATCACGAGTGAAGGCAATCAGATGGTTTAAGAGAACAACCAAGCAATGGTGTAAAAAATGCTTAGCCATATAGAAAAATACCAAGTGACACTAACACGCTGACACCTCAAGTGAAGTGCCGTAGAGAAGAAAATGCGTCTGACGAGTCTTGCCAACACCGCTGGCAAAAGGCGCGATGCCCCACAGGCATCACGCTTTCGAAGCAGAACTATCATACAAAATATTTTTAGTAATCAAAAGTTTGTTCGTCTGTATATATGTTGTTTAGATACAGGACGTGACCTGAACTTTGTCGCGACAAGCGATTACCGTGTCTAATGAAAACTGACAGATTAGTGTCTTTGTAAGCGCATCACGGTGCCCGATTGAGGCAGGAAACGACAAGTGGCAGCAAGAGATCGTGACAAGAGATATTGTTAAGGACAGAGACTTTTGCAGAGCCCCTACGAAAATAAAGAAGCAAGGACAGAGAGACAGACTTACTCAGCAACGCCCTGCTGGGAATAACCAACTTAAAAGCACTCGTCCTGTCTACTTAAGCTGTTCCTAGGTTTATGTCGCTCTGCTTATACGTCATGAATAGTATACTGTTAGAATAGTACGCCCCAGTGTACAGCTTACTGACTTGTACAACCACTGCGACCATCGATAAAGAAAGACTGAAATAGCTTCAGCCAGCTGAAGAATCGGTGTTCCAATGCAGAAAAGCGACTTTCTTAAACCTTCAAGATCGACCCGAACTTTACTTCAACGTCTCTCTGTTTTCTTTTCTCGGTAGCATCAGCACGAACGTCAGTGCCTTCAGTGTAGGTTGAGTAAGATAGATCACCACCTTCCAATGAACACTGCCTATGTTGATTTAATTAAGGTGGCACTGTGCGCTCAGTGCGGCATTATTGCTTCGCGCTTGGAGAGCTACAATGCACTATCAGAGGTAAGGTAAAAATGTGTCCGATCCGCGACTGAATGTCGCCGGCAATAACCCTCGTTGTAAAGTGTGTTAGGTGAAGTGACCATCCAAGAGGCGTTTCTTAGAAGCAAAGAAAATGTACGAAAAGAGTCTGTATTGACTCACCGCTACACCTCTTGCGCAGCACGCCGTGTTTCTGTATTTCTTGGTATTTTTGTGATTTATTTCTGTGTTGACTGCTTCCTTTATTGGTGCCGCTATTTTCCCTTCAAGTTTCAGCAAAATATAGAAATCGCTCATCAAATTTCTTTCAAAAGCAAGTCACTGCTAGACGATGCGCAATAAATCTAAGCAACCAAACAAGTTATCAAGGTGCACATTAAACTTAAACGTCAGTCTTTAAATGGAGACGCCGTAGGCTTAAGAAAGATAAAACTGACTTCGTTTGGCAGATTACTACACCGACGTTGAGTGAATAAGAAATGCAAGGTAACGATTCCAAGCAATAACGTAATATTTTCTGGAGTAAAAGTAGTACTGAAGAAAATCATTGGTTTTGTCGAAATCACAATGTCGTCTAGCGCAGAACAATATAAAAATGCCGCAAAACTTATATATTCTTAGCTTGTAGTGTTCAATATGATATATGCCTCAACTAACACAAATATGCCTCAATTATGGTGTCTTGTAGATATTCTGTTGAAGTCAGAGTAAAGCTATTGATAGAAAGTATTATATTTCCATTTTTCTTTACACTGATATAGATTAGCTAGGACAGCGGGCACCCGAGACTCTGGTGACACTGATAAGGGCGTGAAAAGCTGGCTATGTACCTATTCAAAATATTCCTATCTATAGTCCTTTCCTTATGGCCTTTGGAAATCGCCCGCCCCAGTGGTCTTGTGGTGATGGTGCTTGACCGCGGATCCGAAGGTCGCGAGATCGAATCCTAGTTGTGGGGGGTCGCATTTCAAAATGCTAAGTGCCGTTTAGGTCCACGTTCAGCCAGTGGCGTAGCCAGGGGGTGGCACACCGGGCCCGTGGCCCCTCCCCCCCGCATTTTTTTCGCCATGGCATACATAGCGAAACATGGCCATTTCAAGGAGGTGCCCCCCCCCCCCCCCCGAAAAAAATTTCTGGCTACGCCCCTGCGTTAACGCACCCCAGGTAGTCGAAATTTCCGGAGAACTCCACTACCGCGTCCCGCATAATCATATCGTCATTTTGGACATGAAAACCCAGTGATTATTAGAATTCATCATTATTGCCTGCAGGAGGATTACCCCTGCTATCGATTTCTAGTTACGTCTTCTTGCTTAAGCTGGCTTAACTGCCTGCCTAAATATTCACCAATTTCGTCGCACCGCACAGACCTCTGCTGTCTCTATAGCTACGTTTTCCTATGATTGGCATCCACTTCGCAAACTACAGACGAGCACCTATTATCATCCCTGCTCCATCACTCCTAGTGTGTACTGGAATATTATTGCGATAGCAACTATATGGACACTCTCGGCTGCTTTCTGACGTCGCCGTCATGCCCCTATATATATATATATATATATATATATATATATATATATATATATATATATATATATAAGCCAAAAAGAAAATTAATTCAGAAAAATATTTTCCGACGCGCTGAATCGATAGGCCGACCTCTCGCTCTGCAGCGCGCAGCTTTAACAGCTGCGCCACGAAAGCGCACGTCCAACGGCGAGCTATTTATATACACCATTTACCGCTGGCGGTGCGTAGATCTCGGGGGGGAAGATCAGCGTGTTCGCAGCATTACCAGCGAGATGGCGCGAAGGGCGCGCTCGGCACCCCGCTTCTATAAACGTGTACCTTGCCCTACGGTGCGTGGTCGCCCGTGCGCGCGCTTATCTCGCGTCAGGGAAGGCTTGTACCTCTTATGCTTTCATCGGAGCGATTGCGTTGTAATTACGGAGCGCATGAAGGTCACTTCGCTCGCTGCTGAGTCCCCGTTTACGAAAAGAGCGCGCTGTTCAAACACAGTGAAGTAACAACTGTGACACTATTGTGCGTACATGTGCGTACACGTTTCATGCGTTCTTTGAGTCTGAGCAGCGCGCTGAGTGTTGAGATGTGAACGTTGTTAGTTCGCGCTCATGCTGTGTGGGTCCTCTTCGTGCGTTCTTTCTTCTTGAGCATCGCGCTGCACGTTTCGATTTGGTTGCCGTTCTTCGTGTGGCATTCGAATTTGTTGCTGTCGCATTCATTGCTTCGCCCTTGCGGGGAAACTGTGACTTTTTGCACTTAGCATTCACTCTATAAGTCGCGCCACACTATTCCTGCCACAGAAGGCTAAGCTTTTCGATCTATCACTCGGTCTCGGGAAAACTCGAGCCTCAACGAAGCGGCATCTCTCTTTACAAAATTTTCCAATGCTGCAGACACCTGTGAATGGGAGTTTGCAGAGCGGTAATTTTACAGAAAGAAGAGGCTGAGCATTAACGACGGCGTACCTCTTTTTGCCCTTTCGGCAGCGTACAGTCGCGTCCTTATGTAAAGACCACGACGCTTTGGGAAAAACAAGAAAAAAAAACGAGAACAGAAAGACTACGGAACGGCAAATGGTGACAAAGGAAATGGCGACCTCGTAAGAGGACTCCGTAAGCCAGGATGTATCGCCTGTACTGCATTCTGCGAAACTCGAAGCAACGCTTCCCTTCCTCCTGCAGCTACGGGATAAACGGAGCCACCAACACCGGAGTGGTGTACGAATGAAGACCCGAGAATAAAGAGTGCGCCTAGACCCAAAGGCTGGGCTGAAACCCCGCTGCAGAAGCACCGACCGGAAAAAGCTTCAATGGACACTTAGCCCCGACTTCCGCCCCAGGAGGCTCGGACACTGCGGTGCCAGGCCTGAAGAGGAGAACGGACACAGAGAGTCTCTGCAGCCACCGGGGAACAATGGAAACGCCCCGGTAGGCCCCGCTAAGGGAAGTGAAACTACAATACATAGTGTACATCAACACTTAAAGAAAAGAAATCCGTGATAGTACGCAGAGGCGCACCGGCGTCGAGTTTCCGCGCCGGAAAACATGGACACAATGGCGGCTGTCAGTTATCCTGCCACCCCGTCGCGCCCGCGGTGCACGTGCTGCTCGGCGTGGATTTACCGCTCCTGCAGTTTCCTCAGTCTACCAAACATCTATGTTCTTTCTTTTCCCTGATCCCTCTGTCGCTTGAGGAGAGATGGGATAAGTAGGGGTTTGTCACTTTATACGGCTGGCTGACGAGCCCAATAGGCTATCTGAGAAACCACGCTTTCTTGTTTTCTTGTGGGTCGTTCGTGGTTGACAGCGGGCTAAGGATAAGCTTTCAAGAGATAATAGATGCAAATTTCTTAGGAGAAGGCTGGAAAAGGGTTTAGGACTGGACGAGTTGGTTGAGGCTAACATTTGAAGTAGTTCGTTAGACGGGAGCACAAGACAAAGCAGACGGCAGGAGAAGGCGCTGAACTAACAACTGACATGTTGTTAGTTCAGCGCCTTGTCCCGTAGTCTTCTTTGTCCTATGCTTACGCTTTTTGCGCTGCCTTCAGAAACAAGAAAAAGGGCCCAAAAATTATCACCCTTGAAATGTTCTGCCCCTATAGCGAAGCTTAAGTCTAGAGGTCCCCGCGCTTGTAGAACTAGTGCGCACATGATTCTAAAGTATTTACTCCGACTTATCAAAAGCATAACAAAAATTTGCATAGACGTTTCGCCACCTATGCGGGTGGCATCCTCAGTATGCACTGATCACAAATGAGCGGAGGTCGTCCAGTTATTTGGTGTCAGTGCACACCGGAGATACCACCCGCATAGGTGGCGAAACGTCTCTGTGATTTTTCGTTATATTTTTGTTAAGTCGTAGTAAATATTTTAGAATCATATCAGCCGGCTTTTGCAACATTTTTGCAATGTGCACATTGAAGTGCTCGCGCTATTACTCTTTTTCTCTCTTTCCTTTTTGCTTTCACTCTCCTTACCCCTTTTATTTTCCTTGTAGTGCAGGGCAGCAAACCACTCGAGCGTCTGCCTAACGTCTCTCCACGCTCACTACTAGCAGAATGTTCCAGCCATTGCAAATGGGAAGATTGCCGTAAGGAATAAAATTCAAAACTTGCGCGCTTGCTTAAAACCAAAATGTTTAATATCAAAGCTTGCAATATAAGC
>JALIZH010016606.1:0-15335 GCA_030522465.1 Rhipicephalus appendiculatus
GGCATCCCTCCCGGCGGCAACCACACCCTCACTGCGCATGCGCGTCCTCCCTCTCCTCTCCTACGCTCCCCCCCCTCTCTCCTCTAGGCATCCCTGCCCGCGGCGTCCACACTCCCACTGCGCATGCGCGTCCCCCCCTCTCTCTCCTCTCCTACGCTCCCCCCCCCTCTCTCGCCTCGCGACGCCGACGCAGGCAGCGTCTGCTAGCGAGTTTCTTGGTTGAAAAAACCGACTGCTCACGCTGCACAACCGTTCACTGGCCACCCCGTATATATGGCAGTGGATCTTGACCTGCAAGGTGGTGCCGGTGGGAGATTTCTCCTGTGCGTTGTTGAACAATAAAAATTCGCAGCGTGCGCGTTAACTAAAAGCGGACTGCGGGTCTCTGTGTCCAGTCGGAGTCTTCTGTCTCTCATTGCCCATTAGCAGCGATTGGCATGTTCCAGTAGGAAACACCGCTCCATCACTGCTTGCTTTGCGCCTCCCCAGTTTTCTCTCCTGCGCAACGCTGCGATGAGCGCCAGCGTCAACGCCGCCGCCGCCAGTGTAAGCGTTAGCGCCCGCTGCTTCACATCTACACATGGTTCCCTTTAGCGGGAGATGGTGTAATTTTTTTGTCTCCCCCCTCACGCGTTTGCCATCTCTTGGAATCCAGTCAGTTACCCTTAATTGGTAACTTAATTGGGACAGGTAGTAACCGCGGAGCCGAACCATGAGAGTGAAATAACTAGAAGAATAAGGATGGGATGGGGCTCATTCGGCAAGCATTATCAAATCATGAATGATAGTCTACCACTATCCCTCAAGAGGAAGGTATATAACAGCTGCATCTTACCGGTACTTACCTACGGAGCAGAAACCTGGAGACTTACAAAGAGGGTTCAACTTAAACTGAGGACGACGCAGCGAGCGATGGAAAGGAAAATGATAGGTGTAACCTTAAGAGACAGGAAGAGAGCAGAGTGGGTCAGGGAACAAACGAGGGTTAATGATATCATAGTTGAAATCAAGAAGAAGAAATGGATATGGGCCGGGCACGTAGCACGTCGACAGGATAACCGCTGGTCATTAAGGGTAACTGACTGGATTCCAAGAGATGGTACTTCAATCACTTAGTGCATACTATGTAGGATGGGTAGCATGCTTTGAACCACGAGCAATTATGCGCGTGAAATGTTTTCGAACTTGCTATGCACCCACTACGTGGTCTTAAGGGAATAAGCGCAGTAACGTGTGTGCCTTTTGTAATTGGTGGCCGGCTTTAAACCACGATGTCGTTATGATATTCACATGTTGTGACACCCGATGGCAATGTACGCTTGTACCACGCAGTATTACTGCGATATTAGATGTATTGTGACGCCTGTATACAGGACGCGTGTGTTCGCAATGCATGAAAGTTATTTTTACTGCATTTCCAAGCAGAGGAAGTTATTTTCCAATGTATTTCCAAGCAGACTCGTGGCTGTGTGGTAGAACGCCTGCTTGCCACGCAGACGGCCTGGGTTCGATCCTCACTCGTGCCCGGAATTTTTTTTTAGTTGTTTTATTTGCGTCTTTCTAGATTTTCGCTCACTGGACAAGATGATGATTTTTCGCTCACAACCAACGACGCCGACGCCGAAGCCGGAATTTCTGCGAAACGAGCACTTTAACGCTATCGCGTTAAAAAAAGAAATCACAAATTGTGTACCTCGGTGACAATGCCATGATATTCCTCGGGAGGGAAATTTCACACCGCTTTTCTTGGTCGTTTACGCACTGGCCACACTATGCAGGAAGCGCTACTGTTGACTCATCTCACGTGTGGAGTAGAAAACCTCTCTGCGTGAAGAAAGCCTAAGCCATTAACTGTTGGCACAGGGTTGTTAGGTGAGGTAACACAAAAGGGCATGTGGGGAAGGGTGGTTGAGCTCTACTAAAGAGAAACCTGGGGAGGGGCGAAGCATGCAGGGTGCGCCGGTGTTTCCCACAGCAAAATCTTTACTCTTTACTGCTTTACTTGCCCCTGGTCCACTAACGCACCATCACTTTGCAGATATGTTTCAAGAAGGGGTGTTTCAAATACGTGACTTTACCTCAGAGATGCGCGTTTGTGTCTCTGGTTTTAGATAAGAAACTTGAGCGCCTTTGTAAATTTCGTCAGGGATTCTGACACCGCTGCTAAGCCAAAGATAAAGCTTTAGGCAGTAACGACGAACCTTTAACTGATAATATGCATAGTATGGACCGGTGGCTTGTAGTGGGACTTACCCAATTTTCGTGGCGCATACCCATTTATGACGGGTCGTGAAGACGACATGACACGCCAAGCCGAGACCCTAAGGTGATTCGCCCCTGAAAAGGCGTCTACGTGCTAGAAATTGCGTCACCCTTGCTGCAACGGGCTAAGGTCAACTGACGGTCCGGACTCATTCATCGAGCAATGAGGGCGGAGGTTTTTCCTACCCACGTTTACCTTGACGAAGTCACCTCCTGTGAGTAAAGTTTCATTTATTCTAAGCAAACAAACAAAAAAAATTGACGGCAGATCCACGAGGTGAATGATGATGAGATTGGGCGAAGCTCCTGGAAGTAATCATCGGTTAAACCGTGAAATTTCTTCCGTTAATTCGCCCGATAAAAATGACGTGAAACGATTGATTAAATGTTTTATCAAACTTTTATTGCTGGTTTCCGTTGTCCTTTCATTATGACCGCTTTGTGGTCGGTGAAATGTAAGCTAAGTGGATATTGCACTGGTTGCAGCGGCATCCTTATCCATACGAGCACACACCGACGGCAACGAGCATCGTCAACTACAAACCTGTATCGCGATATGGTTTTGATTATAAAACCATTGCTTTAGAAAACACCTGGCGTCTTTCGTTAAGCAGCTGGCGTCTTTTCGTTTTCCTTTAGAAACATCTGGCGTCTTTTCGTTTCGCTTTTAGAAAACATCTGGCGTCTTTCGTTGGTTTATTTCATCAATCAACGGCGTTTTGAACAAAATTTTTATTGTTTAATCACGCACAGGAGAAATCTCACCAGGCACTACCTTGGAGGTAAACAATGGCTGCTACTGGGAATGAGAGACAGCAGAAGTCGGCTTTCTTTTTTTTAACGTTTCCTACTGGAACATGCCAATGGCTGCTAATGGGGAATGAGAGACAGAAGAATTCGGCTTTTAGTTAACGCGCACGCTGCGAATTTTTTAGTGTTCAACAACGCACAGGAGAAATCTCCCACCGGCACCACCTTGGAGGTCAAAGCGTAAGACTTGTTACGCACTACGACTACGACTACGACAACGACGAGGGACGAACGGGTGCCGCTTTAAATAGCTTCGCCCCTAAAAACGCTTTTGGTAACAGTAGTGCTTTTTTTAGTCTTAGATACGATAGCTCAGCTGTTGTATACGCGTATCCTAGGTGCTGCACTCCAGAACCTAAGTATTTCAACAAAGTGACTGCTTGTTCTACTTGGTAAGACACACTTCACAAGGAAAATCTTTTTTAGTGCGCAGAATGCTTGAAGAAGAAGATAAGATAGGGCAGAGCACACGCTTACAACCAACCTAATTGCTCAGGTGACAAGAATATATGCAGTCGTACGAGGATCAGTGAGATGGGGGAGGTGCGATCACCAGTACCTGGAGGGCAGCCGTTCGCGTGGGGTGGGGGTCACGGAGGAAAGGGGAAGGGTAATAAACATGTGCAAAACTGCTAACTAGCATGTGGAAACGCGATACGAGCGAAAAAATTGGCTGTAAGCGTGCGCTCTGCGTTATCTTGTCCTTGCCTTTCTTCAAGCATTCTGCGCCCTGAAAAAAAGATTTTAACAGCGGAGCTCTTCCAGCTTTTCGTTGCGCCGGATAGCGCGAACAGTAATTATCATCATCGTGAACCGCTACGCGCTCGCTTCGTCCTCTTCAACTTCTGCTTCGCTGTCACAACACGCGTGCCGATGTGTCCTGCGTGGTATGAAATAAATATGATGGGCCGAGTTGGTCAGGTGACTAAAAATCCCGTAACATCACGTAACAAATAGTCACGGGACTGAAATCGCGTAACATCACGTGATAACTAGTCACGTGACTACAAATCACGTAACATCCCGTAACAACTACTCACGCGACTAAAATCACGTAACATCACGTCACAGCTAGTCACGTGACTAAAAACTCACGCAACAACACTCACGTGACTAAAAAACACGTAACATCACGTAACCAGTCACGTGACTATAATCATGTAACATGCCGTGACTACTCTCGTGACTAAAAATTACGAACATCGCGCAACATCTAGTCAAGTGACTGAAAATCACGTAGCGTTTAGTAACGAGACTGGAACCACTCAATATCGAGTAATAGATAGTCATGCCTCATGTTCCCGCCATAAACTGCGTAACATTAGTCACGTGACTAAAATCACAACATCACGTGATGGGTGGTCACGTGACGTGTCTAGCCAAGCTTAGTACTACTAGGGCATCTCTAGCGAAAGCTTAGCATACTAGCAAACGTACCTGCGCCACCAGTGCAAGCTGAGCACTTTTTTTTTCTCGTCAAGCTTGGTAATTCAATTGAACACGAAACCAAGTGGCTGTATAGGCTCCGTAAGTTTGGTGATACCCCGAGAAACAACCCTGAAAAAATATAATAAAAAAAGAACACGCCACTTCCACTTCCGCTGTATTCGTTCGTGATCGCAAGGTTAATAATGACGAGTTAGCGTCGAGATATTTCCCGGCGTCCATTACGGGAGGTTAGGTAGGTGAGCCCCTTAACCGTAACGTGCGCTCAGCGTGAGGCATCAATTGAGAGATACTGTTTTATCTGGGACGCGTTCCGAGCGGAATATATCCACTACTCGTGGTAAATGTAGTGCACCGGCTAGAAACGAGTGTGTGTGTCTTAGGTAGATTGTATACAACGGCAATACCGAGAGGAAAACCGACGTTCTGTGCGCTCTAGTGAGTACCCTCATTGGCAAAGAAAACATCCGCGGTGTTCACCTAAGGAGCAGTGACCGTTTTTATCTGGCGTGTGGGCCGAGCTAGTAGTAGCACACACTAACGTGATTTGACCATGTGGGCTTAGTATAGCGAGGATATAGGAATGAGATTCGGCCCGTAGAACCGTATCGAGCACCACAAATCTTGATTCTGGTCCGCTAATCTGGACTGAAAGCTTGCCCATTAACCGATCTCGGTTAGTTTGGGCTAAAATATAAATACGGGATAACTTGGTGTAAGAAAGCTCTCAATCATTTTTCTGCTCCTTTTTGAGAGCTCGATGTTTGGTTTACTTCCATCCAATCACGGCATTAGTACTCAAGAGAGTGTGCCATATATGTTGAGGATAGCAGAAAAAAAAAAAGGATGCCAGCAGCTTCACTAGCACCGCCACACTCTTGGTACAAAGAAAGCTGCATGAGCTACATAAGTCGGTAAAGCCGTACGCAACCTTATCAATCCCAGTTCAAAAACCATAACATAAAAAAAACACTCAAGATGTCATATTTATATCACAAAAAAAGAACATTCAAGGACACCATATCTTAAATAGAATTTTTCAGACATTACACGTAAACTGCCATCTGTTAATTGTTTTATTGCATAATGAATGTCTGCCGCTCTTTGCTTATATGCATTAAATTATTTTATTATTCTTGCGCAACTAAATAAACACCAGAAACTATAACGTTAAGCGTTTCTGGTGCGCCGGCTGTGTCCCTATCACACCGTGCAGTGGTCTCACAGGAACGGGCACTAAACATCGCGCTACAGCCGCCCATGGTTTGTTGTAACAGCGAAGCTGTTTCAGCCGAGCGCCAGTCCGTATTCTTCGACCAGAAATTACATCATGATGAACCGGCACGTGCTCTCCTCGTCCTCTTTTTCATCTTCCTCGCTCCCCGGAACACACGCGCCGATATTTTCCGGCGTGAGATGCATTAACTCTGATGGGCGACAGAACGAGCACAGAGAGAGAGCAAGAAAAAGAGAAAGAGAGACAGAAAAAGAAAGAGAGATAGAGAGAAACAGAGAAATTATTGGCGAAGCGAGATTCGAGCCCGTGTACCCACGACCTGAAGGCGAACGTCTTAAACCACTCGGCTCTCCACGTTTTTTCTTTTCTTTTTTTTTTTCTTTATTGCCTGTTTCCAGACATGATGTACAGCCTCCCATTTTTTTTAACCTGAACGCGCCAGCGTTGACCACCCAATCGTTAAGCGCCGTATAACGAAGAACGGTGGTGAAATGAACAAGAGTACGTGCATGTACGCGATGAACAGTCCTGTGCATCTGTCTTCTGCCAGGCTGTCCCGGGAATCGGACACCGGGAGGCCGGGAACCGACGCTGATTGACTCGGTAGTCGACGCTTGCGCGTCCAGGTTAAAAAAAATTACACCATCTCCTGCTAAAGGGAACCATGTGTAGATGTGAAGCAGCGGGCGCTAACGCTTACATTGGCGGTGGCGTTGACGCTGGTGCTCATCGCAGCGTTGCGCAGGACAGAAAACTGGGGAGGCGCCAAGCACGCAGTGATGGAGTGGTGTTTCCTACTGGAACATGCCAATCGCTGCTAATGGGCAATGAGAGACAGAAGACTCCGACTGGACACAGAGACCCGCAGTCCGCTTTTAGTTAACGCGCACGCTGCGAATTTTTATTGTTCAACAACGCACTGGAGAAATCTCCCACCGGCACCACCTTGGAGGTCAAGATCCATTGCTATATATACAGGGTGGCCAGTGAACGGTTGTGCAGCGAGCAGTCGGTTTTTCCAACCAAGAAACTCTGCCAGCTGACGCTGCCTGCGTCGGCCTCGCGAGGCGAGAGAGGGGGGGAGCGTAGGAGAGGAGACAGAGGGGGGGACGCGCATGCGCAGTGGGAGTATGGACGCCGCGGGCAGGGATGCCTAGAGGGAGGGAGGGGGGAACGTAGGAGGGGAGAGAGGAGGGAGGGGCATGCGCAGTGAGGGTGTGGTTGCCTGCGGGGAGGGACGCCCTAGAGGAGAAAGAGGGGGAGAGGAGGTTTTTTTATTTTTATTTTTTTTTTGAAAGGTTTGCGCATGCGCAGTAAGGGTGGTCACGCCGGCACACCACCACCACCACCGGATTAAGCTTCGCCATAAGATGCTTCACATCTAAAAAATGGGTGGCTGTACATCAACACGCACATGGAAGTAACAACAAATAGTGTCAGTCTTAATAGACACACATCAATTTTAAAATTCCTTGAGTGCTGTAAAGGGTTCCACCCTCGACAACCACTCAGGTAAAAACTCCTGAGGTTTCTGAAATTCAACAAATTTTGACATGCACTCTCGAAATTACGTTCGTGCGGGCCTTGCATCTGGATCACAAAAAATCCATCCATGCGGGCCCGCCATACACAGCGGAGGCCAGTTAATATTACTAAGTCAAACGGCAATCCATCCTCATTATTTATTCGGGAGAAGCCTGATGTCATATGGATCCAACGGAAATTCCTTCTTGATTGCCCCCTGTAGCACATGCGAAAAATAAACGGCCTCTCAGCAATGCAAGAAGTGGCGCGTTCAACAGCTTCTGATTTATTACAGATCAGACAGTCTGACTGCAAGGTAAGAAAACCCACGCTTTTCTGGAAATACCCTGACATACAAAGTAAATGTGCGAAGCCTAAAAAAGGGACTTCGTGGCAGGAGTCACTTACATTTCTTGCGCAGGTTTTTACGTGTCACTGAAAGCAGTTACTCATCAGAACATCTGACAGGCAAAAAGCGAACACTTAAGATAACCTCCTAGAGATAACCTCATACTATGGCATCCATGTGATTTGTACCAACTACATATGCAGGTAAGGCTCCCATCAACATCACTTGGCATACCGTGCGCAGGAAAGTGTCTGACATTACGGAAAACAAGAACCTGTTTAAAATTTGCCATTTGAAAATATTTGGTAATCCCAAACCTCTGTTCTTCACTCGTCTAAGCAGATTGGTTCTACTGCATCGTGCCCAATGCGAGGGCCCACACGAGAACTGCGAATACACGATGAAATTTCTGTTTATTTGCCCTTGAACCATGCAATACCTGAATCACGTACAACAGTGTCGAGACGAAAAATAAACTGCAAGCAGTAGCTCTTGAAAACGTTGATGGATGATTACCTCTCAAATATTCGCGCTCAAGTGAATTCCTCTTGCCTCTTCTTGCCAATAGTTATGATTGTCTTCAGTATTCTAGGACACGTAGATACTTGACAGGTGTCAGTCCCCGACTTGACGTTGGTGAAAACTTTGGGTCTAGATTACCACACTCCATGCCAGAAACCCAAGCACTTTCCCCACTTCACCAGACTGCCAGTTACTCTGCCGAAATTCTTCCCTATACAGTGATAACATCTGCAACATTTTCTTTGTCGGGGCAACGGACTGCGACATCGTGCGCGTGTGCCAGAATTTTTGCTTTCGACGCCTGTAACCTAAAGCCGTGAATGTTGCTGTTTTCACTACTTTCGAAGCACAGATATTCTATATAGATGCTTAAGAATAAGAGGCTTAGCGGGCAGCCTTGACGGACGGAATCCGCTATGTTAATGACGGAACCCAACGACTTGTTAACTACTAAGCGTGTCGTGCAGTTTCGGTATGCGAAAGCTACCCCATCTCTGATTACAGGGCCGACATTTACGTGGTCTAGTATGGCATGCAACTGGACATGAGAAACACACTCAAATGCATTTTCGAGATCAAGCTGCAAGACCACCACAGCACCTTGACTGGCGTCGCAGCGTAATTGGTGTACATTAATCAAAATGGAACCTCCCATAACGCCCCATGTTTGGTAAACCCGACCAAATATTTTATGGCACTCTGGAGTCGCCGCGCTAGTACTTTCATCGAAATTTTGTAATCGCAATTAAATAATGACATAGGCCTATATGACAAAACTATTTTTAACTTGCCCGTCTGTTCGGTCTTTGGTATCAAAAAAATTGGTCGCGTATCTGCGTGCTTCGCTGCAAATGACGTCGAAAGACGATAGTCTTCTGCCGGCCATACTACTATGTTTTGCCTGGCCTCAGACAGCGTCTACTCTATGTTGAATCGGCCGCATCTGGCTGGCATTGATAAAATAGGAGGAGGCGCTGCGCGAGATATGGACGCCATCGAAAAACATGAGCTAGTGCTGAACCAAGGGCCACAGCCAGCGGCAGCACCTTATCGTCGGCACAGGGCTTTTTCGTGCATAGCGTCGCAGTTCGTGCACAGCGTCGCATTTTCAGCGCAGCCTAAAAAACAATAGGGTCTTTAGAATTACGTATCTATGTATTTTCTAATAAAAGAACACACGAGCTGATACTTACATATTAATGTTGCACCTCATATATGCGTTTGTACCGGAGCACATCGGTACACATCGGTACCACTTCCGGTACACGTAGTATTTTCTTTTTTATCGAAAATGTTCACAAGTATTAACGCAAATACCAGTTCAAGATGGCTGGGCGTTCAGAAAGGGGTTAAACTTCGGCCGAGTGGCAGAGTGGCTGAATCGGGTGACAGACAGAAGACCAAAATTTCTGCGTTGAAGTATCCCAAGAAAGACTATCGTCTTTAAGGTGGTGGTTCCACTGTCGCCATCTTGCCATTAGTTACTCTAGAGGAATTAGATGGCGCCACTAAGTCAGGAATGGAAGGACAACGCTTTGGAGGTCAAACTCCCGAACTTGTGCTGGTGCTCCACTCTGGTTGAGAAGGGGGGCGCGAAGCGTGGTGTCACGGTTCGGTGAAATTAGGCATTCAGCAGGAGCTTTTTTTTTTTTCTTTCTCCCCTTCAGCAACGCTCTTTCTCCTTCTAAGACCCTCACTCACTGGTCCCCGTCGCATTTTAGTACTCCTCACTCTCGCTCAATACCCCCCCCCTCCTCCGCATGCTGCCTCTCACCTGCAGGCCAGCGCAGTAGATGCTATGCCACATCTCCTGCCCTCGTGCTAGGCCACCTGGACTATTCCAGTTTTGGTGGTTTTGCCCCGTGCACCCCTTCTTCCCAGGAAAGGATTGCTCGGTCTACAGACTTTCTGGAAACACTTGTCCCCCCCCCCTCCCAATGCAGTTAGACTGCGTGCTGGTGGAAAGCAGTATCACGCTCGAGCTGCGTTTACATCAATGTGACAGAATGCAACGGTAGCGTCACCTTTCCTAGCGCATGAAAAGTAATTCGATGCGCCGCCGTTTACATGGGAGAGCATGAACTCTCCCGAAAGGCTCGCTTTCGCTCCCGCAGGTATCATGTAGCAACCGAAGGGTGCACTCGAACCCGACATGACAGGGGGACCGGCGTTCCCCTTCTTGTGGAAGGTGGCCCGTGAGTCGACTTACCCCTTGAAATCCACAGATGCCTGGCGAAATCCACACCGATGCGCCTTCCTAGCGCATTACCCCCCTGTTTACATTTGATGCGACGCCAGTTGTCGCATTCATGTGCACGTGGTGCGTGCCATGCCGGCTTACGGCTAACTGTCAACGCAGGCGTATCCTTACCGTGGGAAGACGAACTGCACCACGCGTCCAACCACCGTGGAGACGGCGTACTGGTCTTTTGTTGAATGAATAAATGTCAGTCTATCACCCCAGCTGGCAGGCGAGTTACTGGCAGTCGCATCGAGCTGGCAGGCTATCATCTCGCTTACGTGAATGTGACAGTAGCGCATTTGCTCTGCAAGTGCGTTTCGAAAGACAATGCGACGCCGTTTACAGGACCCCCTCGTCGTCTTCTGGGCGAGTTGGTTGATGTCAAATGGATACATGCGCTTAGCCATGCGTCCAGCATGGGAGACAGAAATTAGCACTATTTTCTCCTTCATGAGCAACTCTATAAAGGTATACATGTTAGCGCGAACAAAGAAACAAAGGCTAAAAAAGAAGTAGGAGGAAGCAGAAAGGTCTCAGCGCCCGGCCTTTCTGCTTCCTCCCACTTTTTTTCTCGTGATTTACGGCCTGTGATTAGACCAGGACTGGCAAAAAACGTCCCTGTCCGACGCATCAGTGCAATGCGTCTTCCCAGCGAATTGCCATTGTTCGTATGAATGCGATGCGCATTTGTGGCATTCGTGTAAGCGAGTTTTATGAATAACGATACCACTATAGTTGTTATAAACTTATCGTTTTCATAAACGCTTCCCTTCCTGTCCGGCTACTAGGCGCAAGCCCAAGTTCAGCCACGTCCGCTCGTCAGCCTTGCGGCTCACGCTACGAGTCTACGATCCGCTATCCTCAGACATCGCCAGTTCTAAATAGGCAGACTTACGAAAGACGTTGAATTGTTAGCCGCTGCTGCATTCCCGCAGCGTTTCTCCTTGAGGCATAAGCGGCGAGCTGAGCAAAGATAAAGAGGAGATGTTCGGTCGCGAGCACGACATGCACTGCGCGGATTACGAGGAGCAGCTGTTGATTTGTGCCGCCAGTGCAGCAACACAAGCCTAGAGGCATGAACCTTAGATTCCCGGCCGTATAGGCTACCCATTGAAGGCCACTGTGTTCCGACAGCTAAGGCCTGGTGTGGTTTACTGAATAATTAAAAAAAAAACATAGGAGGCTTACTATTTAGGGCGGAAACATACAAAAAATCGAGCGCCAGAAGATATATAGACCATTCGGAAAAATCCCGATGAATAGTGCACCCGCACATGCCACAGGGTGACCACAAACACGGCCGAGGCTTACCGAATTTAGGTACACAAATTTAGGTGTGAAGTTTTCGAGCTGTATATACTGGGCAGACAGAAACCGCGTGCCGATCCCCAAAGTTCAGTCAGTGAAAGCAAGAGTAATGAATCGGAGAAACACGCAAAATGTTGCGCAAAACACGATCGCAGTTCTTAGGCCGTTACGTGGAACAGCTGTCAAAATGTGCGCGCGATAGAAGCGGGAGCGGATGCAGGTTAACCACTTGTTGCATGTTGTTCTACATTGACAGTGAAAAAAATCAGCAACAAGTCGCCTACGTGTAAACCTTCACTGCACAGGAAATATGAATTGGTTTCACCACTGCGGTTGCCTTGACTTGGCGTTTCCGGTAAAGGGTATTGTATATATTCGTGCGCGGTTCTCGTCTACCATTACATATGTTCGCCTGCCCTACTTTGCACCCCCACCCCCCTTCCCACATAAGGGAACATAGTCAGAACACAGCGCATAAATTCCCCTCCTTCCTGTTGTCCTGAAGGAACTCACTTGTCCAGGGTGCTCCCCGCTAACAAAAAAAAAAAAAAAAAAGAGGAAGAAAAGAAGGAAAGGATTCTAGCGCCGCCCTGCTGTCCCTGCCGCAAAGTATCTTCCTTACACCATGCCCTGCAGTCAGCAGAAGTTCATGCCGCTTCGTTATTACTGGCTGAAATTTGCAAGAACCCAGGCTGTGTTCCTGCAGTCAGCAACGCAACAAATACTCTTTGGCTCCGTGGTTTATTGAAACCAATAGCCGACTTCAAGGGAAGAGTTCGCAAGCGCCCGTGTCCTTTAGGAGCGAGCTTGATGTACTAATGGGGAACGCCTTCATGTGGTACTCCTGAACACTTGGGGTGCACGGAAATATGCTCACGGGTGTTCCTGCGTTGCACTGCCATGGAAATGCGCCTGCCGTATGTGGAAATCGAACCCGCGTCCTCGAGCTTGTAGCCCTAATCTAGCAAGTTCAGAGCACAGCAAGCGCGGTTGACCGTGATGAGTTACTTTCGCGACACGCACTCCCTGCCGCGCCGCAGTTCGGCTGGCCCACATTTGGTTTGTTTGGTTCGTAGCAATGAGACAAAGCAACACTCGGCAAGTACAAAACAGATTTGATGTCATTCCTTTATGTGTGCCTCGTCCCGTATTCATGCTGTTTATTGCAAAGGGCTCATACCAACAAGCCCAGCCAACTTCATTTCTGGCAAACTGCATTTTTTGTAAAAAAAAAAAAAAGAAAATGTAAGGTGGTTTCAAAACATACTTCACCCACGCACACGCACTGTCCGTGTTTCTGCTTTCTTTTGTCTGCCGTCGCTCACCCCTCCACACACAAGGGACGTTCCAAGGATACGGCTTTCCTTTTCACCTGACGACCCTCACCCTTAGACCGCGCCCTCACCCCAACCTCTCAGAGGATTGCACACCTGCTTTCACGCTCTCCCGCGCAGCCCACGAAACGCTGAGGGTAGGCAAAAAAAAAAAAGAGACGGGCTCAAGCAGCATGCGGTGGGGGGCTAGTTGGGTGGGGACAGATGGGGGTGCACAGTTTGAAGCTAGAAAAGACATTCTTCCCTGAGGTAAAATGTTTTCGCACGCCACCTTCGGGAAGACGGGGAGCTTTCCAATTCAGCGCTTTCGTTATGTCCGTCTAGATGGCGCCAAAGGAAGATTTTCGTTGTAGTGATAAAAATAATGTAGATTTCTCAGTGGTCTTGCAGTATCTGTGTGTGATTCGCGTGTATAGTTATATCAGAAGACCGGAACTGTTGTATATTAAGCAATGCATGCTGAGATGTGAGCGCAGTTTGAAGATTATTGCGGTTTTGTTGCCGTTTGCGGCACGATAAATTAAGACAATTTACACGCTCCGTTTCTCATTTCTGCTAGCTTTATTGAAAAACGCTACGTTGAGGAAATAGATTGGGGGCTCTAGTTCCTCTATGTGGAAATTCAGCCACAGAACTTCAGTAGCTTTCCACAAAAAATGGGCCAAGGGTAGGTCCCTATATTGAAAATATTGCCAAATTCAAATCACTATAATTAAAAAAGTAAGGCTCGTACATCAATGAAATTAAGGGTTCCGATGAGAAATGTCATCTTCTATATGGTCTCCGAAAATGAACTCTCTGGCGAGTAGTTAGCGGACAGTCTACAGCGAAAGTTACTAAATTTGGCTGTTTTCAAAAAAGCTAAGCAACAATAAAGCAGCGGTCCTACATCAATTTGCTACGTTGAGGAAATAGATAAATATGTCTTGAAAGTGCTGTGCAAGTAACAGTGCTGTAACTGTTGCACATTTCTCAAAAAATGGTCACTGCTGAGGCATAGTCAGCCAAAACCATGTAGATAGCGCTTATTTTTGGTTATTCATCTCAAAATTCTAAAAGATGACTTGTTTTTAATGGATATATTTGAAATGTACAAATATCAAGCTTTTCAATGATATATAGTTCAACTATGTAAAACAAGGAGAACAGCCGCCGCGTCAGCTGGAAAAGTGACGAAAACTATGCTTTCGTGCCGCCGGAGTGAGACCACCGCCTTAATAGTATGTGCCTCACCAAAGGACCGAGGCAGGTCATCCAGCTCATATGACTCATTGAAGACATCTGGTAACAGTTCAGATAATTCAGATTTAAATGTCTGGTAAAACACCGCCCTGAGGCCGTCGGGCCTCGGTGATTTACCAGGATTAAGCTTATCTATAGCCCTTGCTACCTCCATATGCGGTATAGGTAGCTCTAATGCTGCTTTGGTGTCTTCTGACAACCGCAGCATCCTACTAAGAAACACCTTTTTAAACACCTTCACGTCGACTGTTCTAGTAACGAAAAGTGCCTCGTAGTGTTGGAAAAACGCCTGTCCTATTTTGTCATTGTTAGCCATCTCTACGCCATTGACTTCGATGACTTCTACATGGTTCCACCTGGCGTGACTTTTCTAGAGTCTAAGTGCACCTATCGTTGTTACCTCATCTAAGGTCATTTTGTTCGTATTAGTGCTCCTCATTAGCGTTCGTCATAAATCTCTAGCTTCTGCTTGACTTTGCGCAAATGTTCTGCATATACCCCAGGTTTCTGCCATTCCAGTGCTGTCAGCTTTTATAGCATCAATTTAGCTCTTTATCTTTCGATTAATAGGAAAGGAGACTCGATTTCTCAATCGCTTTCATTTTAATGCGTCGCTTTCGAAGTTGCCACTTTTCTACGATTTTTCCCTCTTCAGCACCCCCCCTTTCTCTACTGTAGGAATTGTCTACTCCACGGAGCGGCGCCCGCGTCCCACAGCGCATGCGCGTCCTCTCCTCCTCTCTTGTACGCTCAGCCCCTTTCTCTGCTGTAGGAATACTCTACTCTGTGGTGCGACAGCTGCATACTCCGCTGGGGGGCGCCACGGTAGTTCCGCGGTATGAAAATGACGGAGCGCGCGCGCCTCATTCTCTCCTGGGCAGCGCCGCGATGAGCGCCCGGGCCGCTGCCGCGAAACTAGAGCGGCGACGTTTCTCCCGCTCGCTAACCATCTCCCCACTGCTTCGCATCCACACATGGTTCCCTTTAGCGGGAGATGGGGAAGTTTTTTTGTTTTTTTTTTTCAGGCTACACTCTTAACCGCGTAACCTTTAGTAGAGG
>JALIZH010016607.1:0-29757 GCA_030522465.1 Rhipicephalus appendiculatus
CTAGTGCGACCTTGGTCAAACTATACTCGGCGACAACTTATCTTGACATTGGAGCGAAGGCTACGGAGGCGGGGCTTCCACACATTCGTGTTGCTCCGCAAGTAGTTCGGCAGCTTGCGCCTGATTTCGGTTTTGCTCGCTGGCATCGTTAACGCGTTTAGGAAAACACATACTTGAAAATTATGAATAGGAGAAACATTTAGATTGTTCAGTGTACATTTTAGTGTCCTATTACGGGTATATTTTTCTTGGAGAACTAAACAGCGCGTATTCGGCCGGACAGTGACGTCACGGACGCCATGTTTCCTTGGAAAACGGGTGGGCTGAATAGGTGGTGCAGTCTAAAAAATGGAAAGAAAAGGAAAGCATTCTTGCAAGGTGAACGATAACTGTATTTTGCCTGCAACTGTTTAAGTCTCATAATAAATAAAGCAGTATTTATTTCAGCAAGGCAAATGAGAAAAATTATCAATAAACTTCAGTACTATTTTTTTGGCCAGGCGAGGAGCTTCCACTTTGTGTTTGTTTCGGCGTACGCTCCACCGCACCGGCCGATGGATCCAACTCTTCTGGCCATCGAAGAGATCTTGTCGAAGGCAAGGTCTCCAAACGTCATTGTGGCTGGTGATTTTAACGCTAAACACCTGGTATGGGGGCCGAGCGCAGGTGATGATCGGGGCGCGCGGCTAGTGGAGTTTGCGGCGGCCAACGGTTTGGTTGTGCTAAATGACCCGTATTCAAGGCCCACATATGAGACCAGTTACGCGGCCAGCTGGATTGATGTCACACTGGCCGCGCCGTCCGCTGTAACCGCGGGGTATAGGTGGGAGGTCCGGGACGACGTCACATACTCAGAGCACCGTAACATCGAGGTGCGGATTGGCGACGAGGAGAGGCAGGCCAGGAAACGACTGACGCGCTTCGCGCAGGCTGAGCTCATTCGCGCGCTCAGCAGGGAGGTTTGGTTTGACCGGGTGGTGGGTGCTGAGCTCAGATCTCCGGCAGCCTTGGAGCATGTGTTAGAGGGGGTTCTATAGGGTGTACGGCGGTCACCTTAAAAGACACTTGCGACCGGTCAAGTCGAGGGCTGGCGGGAAGTCTTGGTGGACGCCAGAGCTGGCTGGGGAGAGGGCACAGGTAAATGCAAAGAGAAGGCGGTTCCAGCGATGCAGAGACCAAGAGCTCCGGGCGGTGTATCGACTGGACTACCACGCGGCGCTGGCGAGATTCCGATCGCACATAAGGAATGCGAAGGACCAGTTTGAGGCGGAATGCAACTCGGCGTGCTCGCGGAGGGAGCATATTTTCAGCTCCCCTTTCGGGAGACATTCGGTCGGACGCGTGCTCCGAGATTTTTGCCACCTCTGGAGGGTCCTGACGGGTCGGTGACGAGCACTCACTTAGAATCGGCCGCCTTGCTCCTGCGAACGCAGGTAGCGGTGGACGACCCGACCACCGATCTCTCGGAACACGCATCGGTTCGTGAGCTCGCGGCCTCACCGTATCAGTCGATGTCAGTGGATGTGCCCTTCACGATGGGTGAGGTGAAGGAGGTCATATCAAAAATGTCGCTCAGATCCGCGCCCGGTCCCGACGACATCACGCCAACCACGGTGAAGGGCCTCTTCGCGGTTCGCACGACCTTCGTTATGTTCATCATGAACGCGGCACTCCGTCTGGGGTATTTTCCTAGAGACCTTGCGGAAGCAGACATGCGCTTTGGTTCTGTAGCTTCCACAGTGCTGTCAAGGAAAGCTGTCGCCGAGTATAGTTCTCTAGGTCCACCGTCATGCATTATCCTTTCACCTCCCAGTTGAAAATCTCACCAGAGTGGGTTTGGCGTGTTCTGGTGTGTTTTGGCGTTAGCACTAAAGCACACTGCTGTGTCCTGGGGGGCACACCAGTACGACGTGCTGTCTTCTGGTGGCACCAGCACACCGGTGTGGTGCACTGTGATGGGTCACGAGCCTGTTGAGATGTGTTCTGGTGGCAGCACGTGCCACGCGTTGTGTGCTCTGATGGGAAGGGTCACCTGGTGTGCTACTTAGCCAAAACCATACCAGGTTGGTACGGCAGTAGACTTTTAGTTAAAAAAAAAATGGAGCTCACTAAGACGTGCTCAAGAAATCTCTTGTGCTGGGGGGGGTTACCACAGGCTCGCGAGCACGGGAGGGGCAGGGGGGTGCCCCCCCCCCCTTGTCACTTAAGAGGGGGGCGCAAAGTCAGCCACACATATTGACAAAAAAAAGACAGTTTCGTGGCAAGCCATGAATGCGATTGGAAGAAATTGGAATGTCACACTAAGATCGACGAGCAGCTCGATCGTTCAGCCTCCCGTTGAAGCACCAAGAAGGACGCTCGAAAAGGACACTCACGTATGGGCACACTGCGCTTCTAACTCTCCGCTGACGGGAATGCCTCTAGCGGCGGTGCGCACGTCCGTGGGGTGATAGAAGCTTCGGAACGCGGCGGCCGTTCGCGCCAGCTCCTTCGCGTTTTTCCGCAGTTTATGAAAACATTTCTTCTTTGGCGGTCGTTGCATGGCTCAGCGTAGCAGCAGCAAGGTTTGTTGATTTGTGGACTGTCACAACACCGACAGCAATTCACCTGGAACAAAGTTTTACCGCTTCCCGAAGGCTCACTGGGAGGAGAGGCGCCAACGTTGGATACAACTTGTTCGCCGTGACAAGTAAGACTTTTTGTCATTTTATTTCGTGCAGGGTGATGTGTTTATTCCAGGGGAGAGGTGCCCATGGAATGGAACATTGCTTCAGACCTGTTTTAATTGCGATACACCCATTAATCATGGTCGCCAAATATTTTTTGTTTCACGCCGAATCGCTGTCGCGTAGAGATTGTTGAATTCTCGTTATTTCTTGCGCAGCGTTGACGGAACAGACTGAGAGCCCACAGAAAATAGCAGAACTTGCAGTAGGCATTTCGTTGGCAATGCTAAGGTCAGTGACAATAGCGTAGCCAGAAATTTTTTCGGGGGGGGGGGGGGGGTTCAACTATACTTTATGTATGTTCGTGCGTGCGTTTGTATGTGTGCGCGCATATATACGCAGGCAAAACTGAAAAATTTCGGGGGGGGGGGGGGGTTTGAACCCCCCCTTGGCTACGCCACTGGTCAGTGAACAGGAGCACCCAGCCTACCACCCAACGATATTTCCATCAGCTTAAAGTAGGCTGAAACAGCTCGCACATGCGAACGCTACGAAAGGTGCGATAACATTTATGCGTGTTTTGCACGTTCTTTAGGCTGGACAACGATGACTATTCCTTTCGTTCTTGGAGTACTTGATTCACAGTTTATATCTCTAGAACTGGTGTACCTGTTTCCCGCTTGTCATGCTCGTGTGTTACTTTTGTGAGCTTTAAATAAAAAAAAATAATCGTGCTAAAATCAGTTTTCTATATCTCAACAGTATTTTTGTTTTATTGTGGTTGGGACTCTCGCATTAATTGTTTTTGATTCGCTTTCGAATGGTCGCAGGTACACGGCCACTCCCGCAGCATGCTTGCACTTGCCGGCTATGCCTGCTCTGCAGTTGCAGGTCGCGTCAATGACGCATGTGTTTCGAGAGCGCTTCAAAACTGAAAAAAACAGAATGAAATAAAACGAAACCATTGAATAAAAAAAATGCCCCCCACCTCCCCGAAGGGGAAGCGTGAGGAAATGCGAATGCATTTCGCGCGCGCTTCACTCCATTTATATATGGTGGTTGTGGTTCGAAGAAGGAAAAGGCGCCTAATTTCTGCAGCCCGGTCGGGAGCACGGCGCAGCGCCAGTTTTTTTTTTCTGTTTTTTTTCTTCTTTTTTTTATTTTTTTAAATTTTTTTAAAAATTTTTATATCGCGGTAGCTCCGCTGAGCTCCCGCGATGCGAGTGCTCTCACGCGCCAGAGCGCGCTCCTCCTCTCCACTTTGCTAGGGGCGAGGATAAGGCGCGCGCCCGCAGCTTTTGCTATGGGAGAGAGAGCGAGAGCGGAGAGATAACACCTGCCGGCGCGCGGATACCTCCTCAACCTATCCTCCTCCCCGCGGACAACGCCGGCCAACGCCGGACAACGCCGCCTGACATAGCCCGACTAAGAAATGCATTCGCATTTAAAAAATGCTTCCTTACTGTCAACTTCATGGTCTTTGACGGAGCGTTGATGCCCGTTTGGGACACACACCAAACTGTCACCAGATTCACACGCTTCCGTCCGCAGAGACAAGTCTTTAACATTATGTACATGACCTGCCTCGTACGGAAGCATGCCGTAATGAATGTATGCCCCCCTGAAAAATTTATCCAAACCTTCCACGGTCTGAAAACCAGCCTGCAGGTGCAGACGAACGCACGCAGAGGATACCACACTTGCGCAAGCAGCCACACGTGCGGTCTCGCACGGAACGCTATCACCCCAGGGACGCGGAGACGGCCGCGTTGGCGCTGAACGCCGCCGCGTTCGAGGCGCCGTCTGTGCAAGCGCAGTGTGCCCATACACAGTAAAAGCGTGAACTAACAACTATTAAGGCGGAACGGCATGGCGCGTTTTTCGCGAGCTGAAAACGCATCGCGCGGCGAACGCCCGCGCTGCTGCGGTCGCAAGTGCACTCGCATGGAAAGAAAGTAGCGGCGTTTTCGCGCCGGAGTTTGCCGGGTCGCTAGCATTTCATCAAAAGCGCACGGCAGGGGCGCGATTCTCGCGGTGTCCACTTAGTGGACATGTCCACTTCGGTGGAGTGCATTCAGTTACTCGAAAAAGCGGCGAGCCGTGACGTCATGGCGCTCTTGACCACGTCGACTCACCGAACCCGCCAGCACATTCCTAGCATAAAGAGAAAGAAAGTGGACGAAATGTACAGTAACTGGACTCTTAAACGAACCTGACAAGTGTGAACTTGCGTATGAACGTGTTGAGATGTTTGAAGAACGATGCAGGGAATGCGTACCGACCTTCCAGGTGCGTCAGGCGGGCGGCCGCGTTAAACCTAGTTCAAGGGCTAACGTGATTAGAGTTCGTGCAAGGCCTCCGAGATATGCGACGAAAAGCGGATCTCTGGGGGCAGCATTCGTTGCGGCGAGACGCATTCCGTCTTTCTCATTTGTGTCGAGAGTTGTGAAAGCTGCGTGGCGTCAAAATGACGTTGCGGAAGAAAGACCGGAAACAGGCGGCGCGCTGCTCGCCGAGCTCCAGCCAATCAGTGGAGGCCGAAGTGGACATGTCCACTAAGTGGACACCGCGAGAATAGCTCCCCAGCTTCAAAAGGTTCCGGCGAGATGCGTGGATGTCGGCGCCGTCAGGCGGCATTGGAAGAAACCAAACACGCGTCTGCACCCTAAACGCTGGTTGACAGGCCAACGGGCTACGCTACACGCGAGGCTTCTTTTTTTTTTTTTTCTGCTGCGAGTAGGAAGATGCCGCTATGCCGCGGCGCGATTTCGTGATGGCGTTCGTCAAAATAACGCGCGCGTCTCTCCGACCACACGTCAATCGCGCCTGAAATCGCGCCATGCGGGACGCGGCGACGCGTTTCGCGTGGGCGTTCGAGAAAAAAGGGAGTTTTCCAATAGCGTACGCAAAGCTTTGCGTTTGCGTTTGCCGACACTGCGCATGCGTCATACGCTAACCTCTTGCGGGCCCCCGTTAAGTGACGGAAATAGCGGGCGACCGCAAGGACCGCAAAGCTTTGCGTACGCTATTCGGAAACTCCCTAAACACGCGCGCGTCCCTCCAGCCGCCCGTCAATCGCGTCTGAAAACGCGCCATGCGGTTGCACCTTTATGGCTGGTTCACGCTAGCGGCACGGCGGCTCGCCGTTTGCCGTTTGCCGTTCTCAGGCTGCCGTGCGCGGGCGGTTTCGTTCGCGCACGTCTGCCGTTCTTTGCCGTTCAGAGAATAGGTCCGAGACCCATTTTCTTGCCGTTTTCTGTTTGCCGGAGGGCGACGCGGCCAATCAGCGATGGAGGATCTACATCGGTGAGCCGCGTCGTCTGCTTTCGGCTTTCCCGCCGTCCGCGTCTGCTGAGGGACGCTTCGAGCTGCTTGCTTCTTGCTATGCGGTTTTCACGCTAGAAGTGCGGATGTCGTCCGCGTCGTAGCCCGGCAGCGTTCCAGCAGTTATTAGAGCCTTTTAGTCTGTCTGGTACTGAAAAACACGCAGCTGCTGGTTCTAGTTCACTATACACGCAGCGTTAAACCGAATAACGTGTCCCCAAGCTGGCGCCTGGACAAGTGGCGCCAGCTATCCTGGATTAGAAACAACTAACAAACGCGCCATCTATGCCTTCCGAGATTTGGGCAGCGCCCATCGCCACTCGCTAACCCTACAACATCGATTATTTGAGTATGGCTCCAAAAAGGGTGCCGAATCAATCCGAATACTGTGGTGTCGAAGCTTAAGGACATGCATTTAAGCGAATGGAAGCGTCAGTTCGGAGCTTACAAGCTACAGAGCGCACGGTGGTCGCTTGATAGATTCGAGGTGGTCAACAACTGCATTCGGAAGTGCAGCCATATTTTGCGCAGGCGCGAATGCCTCGCCGGCGAAGCTTACCGTGTACTTTGAACAGCTCTCGCGCGGGCGGCGGCGGCCGACGGTCTACGGCACCGCGCCGTTACGGCAGGCTTGCCGCTACCGTGAACCAGGCATTACAGTTGTTACGCCTTCGTACAGTCTGAACAACGCGCTGCAAGTGTCGACAACGCAGAACCCGACGCTCTTAGATATTTCTTCTCCTAAAGTGCAGCGCGTGGAATAACCCCTATGCGTCCCCCTGCCACGCAGTGGCGTCTGACGCAAGGTGCACACTGTTCTTTAAAGACGAACGCCTTTAATGTCTCATGCTCACGTCCGTCCGTCCGTCCGTCCTTCCCTCCGTCCGAGCCTTGGCACGGTGCCAGGTGGCCGCCGGGGCACGAAAACGGACGCCGGTCGCGTCGGACTACAGCGCTCGCGCTTTGCTTGCGTAGCATCGCTGTGATCAGCGTTTCCAATCATGCAAAGAGGGCGACGGGCGCATCGCGTTCTATTCTGACCGACCCCGGCTCAATGGACACAGGCGTTCACGGAACACACTTTGGAATTTACGAAGTGTCCGTCAATTTAAATGCTGGAACGCGGATGGCATCTGCACGATGCGCAAAGCGCGAGAAAATACGAACGCATGCGAACGGAGGCATATTAGCACATTAGTCTCGCTGCGATTCGCGGCGAAAAAAATTAAAAAAAAGAAAACACGCAAAGATAACATTTGTGTGCCATCCCACTGAAAGTGCAAAAGAAAAAAAAAACATGGCATAGTCAGTCGAATGGCCACAAGCTTTTGCCGAACACACTTGCAATGCACGAAGTGTCCTTCGATTTTTTAACGCGATAGCGTTAAAGAGCTCGTTTCGCAGACATTCCGGCGTCAGCGTCGGTGTCGGCGTCGGCGTCGTTGGTTGTAAGCGAAAAATCGTCATCTTTTCCGTGACCGAAAAATCGAGAAAGATGCAAATAAAATAAATAATAAAAAAATTCCGGGTCTGAGTGAGGATCGAACCCAGGTCGTCAGCGTGGCAAGCAGGTGCTCTACCACAGAGCCAATCTTCTGCTTTGAATTACAATGAAAATAAGTTCCTCTGCTTGGAAATGCAGTGAAAATAACCTGCATGCTTAACAAACACACGCGTCCGGTATACAGGCGTCACAATACAACATGTCATATCGCAGTAATATTGCGTTGTACAAGCGTACATTGCCATCGGGCGTCAGAACATGGGAATATCATGACGACATCATGGTTCAAAGCCAGCCACCCATTACAAAAGGCACACACGTTACTTCGCGTTTTCCCTTAAGACCAGGTAGTGGGTGCATAGCAAGTTCGAACAGATTCCCCGCTCGTCGTGTAAAGCATGCTACCCATTACATAGTATGCACTAAGTGATTGAAGTAGGTACAGGATATTGCTATCGCGTCAACTCTTAAAGGCGAAGCTTAAAGGTCCCCCCAATTTTTTTTAAATGCGAGGCATTTCTTAGCGAACTTCAGCGACATTGAGCGTATCTATCTATCTATCTATCTATCTATCTATCTATCTATCTATCTATCTATCTATCTATCTATCTATCTATCTATCTATCTATCTATCTATCTATCTATCTATCTATCTATCTATCTATCTATCTATCTATCTAGCCGCTTACGACTTTGGGCTCTCCTGGCCGTATCGTCAATGGTATTTATACCAAAATTGGTATGGCATAACATAACTGTATGACAAACATGAATCACTGGTCATATCATGAAAATCATGACTAACTTGTCATAAAAAGAATGATTTACACGCCATGGCCATAGTGCTCCTGAGGCCGTTTTCTTAACTTGATATATCCAAAAATTGGTACGATGAGACATTTCTGCATGACCAACATAAATGACAGGTGGTAATATGAAAATCATGATCTGCATGTCACGTACAACATGATTTACATGCCACGCTCATGGCGCGCTGACTCTCGTTTCGCTAGCTTGATATACACCAAATTTGGTATTGCGTGACGTGACTGTATGACGAACATAAACGCCAAGTGGTCATATGGAAATCATGACGTCATGTGCAAAATGACTTGCATGCCACGCTCATGGCACGCTCGCGGCTTTTCGCTAGTTTGATATACACGAAATTTGGTATTGCGTGACGTGACTGTATGATGAGCATAAATGACAAGTGGTAATATGGAAATTATGAAATGTCACGTGCAACATGACTTGCATGCCACGCTCATGACACGCCCGTGGCCGTTTCGCTAGCTTTATATACACCAAATTTGGCTTTGCACGACGTGACAGTAAGACAAACATAAATGACAAGTAGTAATACGGAAATCATGACATGTCATGTGCAACATGACTTGCATGCCACGCTCGCGGCCATTTCTCTAGCTTGATATACACCCAATTTTGTATGGCGTGGCGTGACTGTATGAGGAACATAAATGACAAGTGGTAATGTGGAAATCATGACTTGTCGTATGCAACACGACTTGCATGCCACGCTTATGGCACGCTCGGGGCCATTTCGCTGGCCTCATATTGCCACACACCCTTCACTTTTCATTATTATGTTACGGCCTCATTACACGTGTAACTGCTGCCTAGCGCAAAGCACGCCGAATGACTATAGGTAGCATCTAGTTAACCTTAGAACCTTCCGATGAGATTTTAACACGACGTTTACTCATTTCATGAGCATTGCAAGCATGAGCATCAAAGCACTGGAAAGCATTGATGTGGGCCGCTTTTGCGCACTAACAAAGAGCTCTTACTAAGCGATGAAACGAAAAGACAATAATAGCCAAGTGACCCTTTATATCCCGATATTATAATACAATGACTTCGGTATTGTGGGCACTGCTGAAGAAGTACGTCGGTGATCAGCTTCTAGAAATGGCACTCGGAGTCGTTTGCGTGTCGGGTTCAGGGCGAGCCGAGTACGACGAGAAGTCACCGTCTGGGGTGCTCTCCGAAATCGACTGCGGTCCGGAGGCAACGGAACGATGCGTGGTTTCTCCGGGTTTTTCTCGTGCACCGTAAGGCCGTCGTTCAGCTTCTTAAGCAGGCGCAACGATCCTACCGCGGTCAACCGAGACACCTACCCCGCTGCTGCCCGACGGAATATGATGCTGCAACGTCGTCACGTTGGTAACATGACCCACCAGCCTCTCAATGCCGGCATTGGCGTCTTGGTCCCTGATGCGAAGCCTTCGGGCGGTGACCAGAAATGCCACTATGCAGGCGACGATGGCCAGCGCCAAGACCAAGGCCAGTTAAGCACTGGGCGTGGGCGCCGGTCTTCCCGAAGATCTCGCCGTGTTCTCACGAAGCTCTTCGCGAGGAACGACTCCTTTGTTCAGCAACTTTTTCTGAAGATCGCTATAGTGAAACCTCTTCCAGGGGTCGAAAACTAGCGACGTTGAATACGATGGCGTCACCGAATAGTGGGCGCTTGGCGGATCGTCTGGCACATGCGTGTGAGACACCCAGATCGGCACTGCAGGGAGTGCCAGGCTGAGCACGGGAGCCGAGCTACATGAACGGGCCGGCACCGAGGTCTTGCAGTTGTTGTTGTTGTTGTTGTTGTTTTCCTCCAGATATGGCTCATACCCATGGAGGGGATTGACTAAGTAGAAGGTGAATTTTGGGCCGCTTCATGTTGTTGTTGTTTCCATTGATATGGCTCATACCCACTCCGGGGGATCGGCCAAGAGATCACTATATAAAGAAGTTATACTTTTCGATTTTATGAATTTTGATGTTGTGCTCACAACCAAAAGAACGCCGTATATAATCAGCATAGCTCGGCACACTCACTCATGAGTGCACTGAACTCACACTCACTCACACTAATTTGAACGTGGTGAGTTGAGTATGAGTGAGTACTCATGCGTGTGAGTGGACGTGAGTGTGAACGTGAGTGAGAACTCATGAGTGCGAGTGGTCGTGAGTGTGAACGTGAGTGAGCACTCATGAGTGTGAGTGGACGTGAGTGTGAACGTGAGTGAGTGCGAAGGCTGAAAAAATTGTGGTGAGTGAGTTTGAGTGAGTACTCCCCTTAAAGTGCCGACCTATGGAGCTCGGCACACTCACTCATGAGTGCACTCAACTCACACTCACTCACACTCATTTGAACGTGGTGAGTTGAGTATGAGTGAGTACTCAAGAGTGTGAGTGGACGTGAGTGTGAACGTGAGTGAGTACTCATGAGTGTGAGTGGAGGTGAGTGTGAACGTGAGTGAGTACTCATGAGTGTGAGTGGACGTGAGTGTGAACGTGAGTGCGAAGGCTGAAAAAATTGTGGTGAGTGAGTTCGAGTGAGTGCACTCTTAAAGTGCTGACCTATGATAATCAGAAAGTGTGCAATAATTGTTTTTCACCCATTCAGATCAGACACGGTATTTCTTTTGTATATAAATTGAAGTGAAAGTTAAAAATAAATAAGTAACTGAAATAACAAATGGAATAAAATAAAATTAACTTTTTTTTTAAATTCATTACTGCAGTAATAATAGATACACAAGTAAGGATTTTAAATTCACATTCGTTTCGTTTCATGGAGATAATTGCAAACGGCATCAAAAGTGTCCTTGTGGCTGAAGCCCAGATCCTAAGCACCGAAAGAAAGTATATTATCACTTGTGAAGTTCAGCCCCAGTTTAGCAAAAGGGATACGAAGAAGTCTTTTTCTTATTAATCTGTATCGGGGACATGACAAAAAATAGTGCTCGATTGATTCCACTTCTAAGCAAAAGTTGCAGAGGGGTGATACCACCAGACCAGCCCTGTATGAATATAAATTTAACGGAGGGACACGACATCTTAATCTAGTTATTATGACTTCCAATTGTCTGTTATTACACCACTGCCTTTCCCACAAAAATTTTAAATGACTGACTTCTGTCCATGACGTTATTGATTCCATGGCGTCTGCACGAAGCGAAAATTTTCTGTATCTTGTTCCAGTTATATTAGCCACTACAGGAAGGACCGAAATTACTGGGCCATTCAATACCACTCGTGCTAGTGAGTCCGCCATTTCATTTAATTCTAATCCACAATGGCCCGGTACCCATAATAATTTTATGATCTTCAGTTGTGGAGGGACTAGCATACAGAAAGTTTTTAAGGCAATTGATTTTGATGTGGCTGTAAGGGACGTACATACTGACAAGGAGTCAGTAATTATTATTGCGTTATGGGCGTTCAAAGGTAGCTTCCGCAGCGCTAGAATAATTGCCAAGAGTTCAGCTTCAAACACGGGGGTGTAGTCCGGTAATCTTAACGAAAAAGGCCATCCAAGGAAATGGGAGTATATGCCTACGCCTGTCTTTCATCAATCACTGAAGCATCTGTGGCTACTATAATTTTTTGTTTCCGCGTGTGCAAGATAATCTTGCAATCGGCTATTTAAGACCTTGAATGATTGGAGTTTGGGCTTAGGCGGAAAAATTTCATCGTATTCTATCTTAAGATTCTGATTTGAAACAATTGCTGCAGGCACCTCTCGAATTTTCACATTTATCCTGTCTAGTTGTTTCTGAACAAAACTTACCTGAGGTGTTCTAAACCGTGGCCAATGGGCAAGAAAAAAGGAGTCTGGGTCATTTATAAAAGCATATTCAGATCGTCTTAGCGGGTAGCTATAAAACTTTAAGAATGTCTGCACCGTCAGGACACGGAAACGACAAGGCAATGTTGGCAAGCGCGCTTCCTTATACATAACGTTGTTGGATACAAACTTAGGGAGCCCTAGACATAATCGCAAGGCTTCTCGTTCCAGAATAACCAGAGGCTTAATTTTGTAAGCTGGGCCACCGGAGAACAGTACGCACCCGAATTCCAATATTGGTCGCATGTACATTTTATATATCATGATCAGTGTATTCTCATGTATTCCATATCTTCGGTGACTCAATCTGCGGAGAAAGCCTAAGGCACGTTGTGCCTTAAATGCAATACTCTCTATGTGTGGAGTCTAGTTTAGTTTTTCATTATAAATTATTCCCAAATATTTCAGTGACTAAACCTGTGGAATGGGTTCTTGTTTATAACATATCGAAATGGAGATAGGATTTGCTAACGGGAATATTAACAAGGCGCATTTATTTACATTTAATGTCGTGCAGATTGCCTCTAGCCATATCTCCGACATATTCATATATATCTGTAGTTTTTGATATAAAGAATATCTATCACTATCTGCCGCGAAAAATGTAATGTCATCTACATAAACATATACTTTGACATCCTGGTAATTCGGGATTGAGCTCATTAATATATTAAATAATACCGGTGACAAGACGGCGCCCTGGGGGACTCCGCGAGCTTGTTTGTACTTTGATGATGCGCAGCCATCCTTAAAACAATAAAATTCACGTGCCTTTAAAAATTCCCCTCAACCCCGCAATTATATATTTTGGGAAATTGTGGCTCTGTAAGATGTCCAATAAAACTGAATGTTCCACACTGTCGTATGCTTTGGCTATGTCTAATGTCACTAGAGCAGCATGTTGCCTTCTTTTGCGAGCAAGTTGAATGCGGCTTTCTAAGTCTGCGGGTGCACACCATATTGAACATTCCACTCTGAAGCCAATTTGATTAGGATTTAATACTAAATTTTCAGACATCCAAATTGTAATTCTCTTATGGAGCACCCTCTTCATGAGTTCTATCATATTAGAAGTAAGAGAAATGGGTCGTACGTTTTCTATGTCATAGCCAAATGCTTGTCTTTTTTGTATCGGAATTATTTTAGCTAACTTCCAGTCGTACAGAATCCAGGAGTATTTTAATGAATAATTTAAAGTGTTAAGAAGGTCACATGGTGGTAATTTGAATAATATTTTTATCATGCCAACTGTAATTCCATCCGGACCTGGAGTTGACGAGGGCAAATCTTGAATTACTTGAGCTAATTCTTCCAATGTAACTTTAGTAAAATCCATCATTAACGTTGTTTTTTGCAGATCGTACTTTTTAGTTGATGTAAAGCGACACTCCCGGCCTTTGGCTATGTTTTCTAGATTTCTTCATTTCTTCTGACGACATGATCTGACACTGTAATTAGTTGGAGATGGCAGAATTTTACGTGACCTCATAAACCTAAATAGCGCCTTTTTGTTCTTAGGTTTCGAAAGGTAATCATAGTGTTTCCTATCATATTCTTCTTTAGTTGAAGCAACTGTGCGTTTAAAAGTTGCGGCGCAAAACTTGTAATCAGACCAATTTTGGGGGCACTGGTTATACATAAGTTTTTTTCCAAGCTGCCTGACGTCGCCGGAAATCTCGTGCACAATCTGCATTCCACCACAGACTATGGGTTGTGCTTTTTGCCGATTCAACAACAAATTCTGCTTTTTTGTACGTTCTTTTCATCAACGCACCTAGTCTCATGGCTTTCGTATCTTCCTGCTCTTCTGAATGAATGGCCAAAGCAGATTCTAGATCTTTTTTAAATTTTTTATAATTAATGAATACTCGAGTCTGAGAGCATGACGGTGTTACTGGGCAAGCAATCTCAAATATTATTGGCAAGTGATCGCTGTTGGTGGCACACTCTAAGGGAGACCATGCTAAACTAGTGAGTGATGAACTCACAAAACTTAGATCCAAAGCTGAACGAGATCGATCACAAATATAAGTAGGCGTTCTAGAATTCAGACAGAACAGGTTGTTATCTGCTGCCCACTCCCACAATCTTTTACCGCATCGATCGGTGCGGAAACCCCAACACGTATGATGTGAGTTAAAATCACCGACGAGAATTTTATCTTTATAACCAGATGTTACTGCAGCATCCAAACATCGAGTATCTATTACACCTGTGGGAAAGTGTGCGTTGACTAACAAAATAGGCATTTCTAAGGCAAGTAGTTCGCTTTCATGTGACATATGCTTAAATACAATTTTTGCCTTGAGACTTACTCTATTATTAACAAAAAACGCAAGACCTCCACCTTTCGATGAACGGTCTAGTCGGAAAGATCTGAATTTATTTAATCTAAAAGACTCATGCATTTTTACTGTTGTCGTCTTCTCAGTGCGACCTCAAGAGATGGTTCATACCCACTGGGTGGGTTAGACTATAAGGGAAAATGTAATACACTCATGCATTTGTGAAGGAAACAAAAACGAACGATGAAGACAAAGTACATAAAAACATTATGTGAAAATATAAATGTAGAAGTATTTCAAATTACGGCATGTTATAATCGTAATTCACAGTAAATAATGAAGCTTGAATTTTTGCGCTCAGGCGTGGCCTCCGATATATCTTCGAGGAGCTGATCTCTGATACCACGGCTGAGTGATCGATTGGTGTCATGTTTGGAATTCGCTCAAATTATACCGAGCAAAAGGAGATATTAGACGACGAAGATAAGACGAAAGTTTCAGAGCACATTCTAAAACCTCGGGGAAGACATGAGTGACGGCCGATAAGCCACACGATAATCAAGTTCGTTAATGCAACGGAGAGAAAACAACTGATTTGCTTGAAAAACTCAAGGCGTCCCTTATGAATTCGCCTAAGATGAACTTCTCGTTTTATTCTCAGTCGAACTGATTAATTACCCTTACCCGAAAGGTGGAGGAATAAAAGAAAAAAACATAGAGGACCCTTAGCATCGCGATCAAGAGTTGAACACGATAGCGCCATCGGGCCCCGTGCGCGTCGCCTTCTTAATTGCTAGCCTGGCTTCGGTTCTCGGTGCATGCCTCAACCGCGCAAGAAAAAAAAAACCCTGTGCGTGTAACATTGGGCGTTTCAAGCTATCCTCGAATTCCTACAGCAAGTACAGTTGTTAGGCCATAACACCTTGAAACTCTAGAAGTACGACGCTATCGAGAGACTTAAAATGCTGTACTTAATTCACCGCGAACATGTCAAAGTAGACAGGGATTTGTACATTAAACCGTGCAGCCGGCGCCCTACGCGTTCATCTCATTCTTTCAAGCTAATCGAATATTCTTGCCGAACCAACTTCTTCAAACAGTCGTTTTTTCCTCGTGCCATCCATGAATGGAACGCATTGCCTGAATATGTACTGCAGAGCCCAACCTTATCATCGTTTGTGCACGCTCTCGCTAATCTATGAACCAAGGTGTTCCCCATTCCATTTGTCATTTTCCAGATAGCGTACCATATTAAAAGACAAGTGATGATATATATACCCTCCTTTTTCGTTCCTGAAAAGACCGTCGTGCGAGCATGCGCTCTACTGCACATTTCTGTCATTTTTTTTTTGTCGTTACTATTACTTGTCCCAAAGTGTCATTATTTCTCTTTGCGATCTAGTATGTATTTTCTTGCCAATATTTTCAACTGTAGTATCTTGTGTGTTTACTATATTTTATTGTTTCTTATGTTTCACATGTTGTTTACACAGTTTCTTCAACGTTTTCTTCTTTTGTGCAATCCACTCCTGCCTATGGCTTGTAAAGCAAGCTGGCAGTATGAAATAAATAAATAAATAAATAAATAAATAAATAAATAAATGCCCCCTACACCATAATTCTTTCTTTTGCGAATCAGCGAAGGGCCCACTACGCGTACACACTAAACAAATTCTGACCCATAAGGGTGTAAATGAGCTTGTCGCCAGACGAACACCCTTTGCCACCTATTGGGTGTTCGAAAAAGGGTGCTAAGAAGGGGTGCTGAGCTCAGCACCCTTAAAGAAGGAGGGTGCACAGCATAAAATTTTAAAGGGTGTAATGGTCGCACCCTTTATAAAGGGTGCTATCGTGCCATAACACCCTTTAAAATGGGTGCTGGAAGGGTGCTCCACGATGTACCAGTGGAGCAAAAACCTAGGATTGATGCTAGAGATGGCCACAAATCTGGCTATCCTGAGGTGGGCTGAGGTGGTAGAGGAGGCCTACCGCGCGTAGGATCCCTCGCCTTCTCGCAGCCCCTTTCCCTTAAGATGGGATAAATAAAGTTGTTTCTCTCTCTCTCTTGACTGCTCTATACTCTAGGCAATTACGTGTGGCAGGCCACACATCCGTCAAGAAGACTGTATCTGGTGCCACCTGGAGTGGCTCAATGATACTACGAAAAAAAAACGTTCATGCCTGTAGCGACGCGCGTTGATACTACAACATGGCCTTTTGGCGGATAGTTAGCGAGTCGGGCCCACTCTTGGGTTACGCAAGGACAACGGAAGGCTGATGCAGTGCATTTACGAACACATTTATTAGTACGTAGTCATTTGCTAGGTCTGCGAGACACATAGTACACACACACACACACTCAATGAATTCAATACATAATTCATTCATTTGCATGCACCACAACCGCGTACGCAAAGATGTGTTCACACATACCCTAATACGAAGTGCAGATGCTTATATAGTCACTGAATTACGACCGACCGTGGTGGTACAGGTGCCACGTAATCTTTCGTCAACTCTTTTACAATTCATGACTGCACCACAAGATACGCAGGCATAATGATACTGTAACTATCCCTTAGCCCAGCTCAGCAGTTAATCAAAAGCTGTATAATAATGAGAGTGATAGTTACAGAGTTCATTAAGTTCCCGTGAAAACGACCACGTCAAACCGTGCATACGATTCCGACGACATTTTGAAAGTTGCGCCATCTCTCGACAGCGGCCACAGATAAAATTTGTCTGATTTCATTACTTTTTATTGTTACTCTTGGAGGGCGCAGCGTGCAGGCCAGAGTCTGTTGCCTTCGTCACGTCGACTTCGTTGACTGGTTTGGTGTGAATATCTGTTAACATTCTATTCACGCGTTCACCACAAGTATGACGATGAGCCATGGATTCATTCAACTGCTAGCTCTTCAATGACAAAGCTTCGGATGCGGTAATGGCCGTCCTTCATTCATTTCTGAAAATAACACGTATCAAGCTGATACCTTGTAAGGTAAATAAATATTTATATACTATACCAAAGTTATTTTGTGTTCCCACGGTCTTGTTGGTTTGTATTTCTGTGTATTAAGAAATGTATGGTTTACATGTACAGTCGTGGACAAAATTTTGTTGTCAGGCACAAACGAGGTGAATAGCTCGAGAGGTGAGAGTCACAATTCTGTTGTAGCTCGACAAGCTACGTATACAGCCAATGGCTAGTCAACTTGTAGCGCAACGCCTGGTCAGCGCCGGCCCTGAACCGAAGAGGCCGAGACAGCACGAGTGCCAGAACCAATGTAGAACTTCGGTTCGGACGGTTGCTGCCGCCACTCACATATCCGCTACTTTGGTAGGGCTTGTAGTCTGACCGTGGTGGCCAACCAGGCGACCTCTAAAAGCTGTTGGCTACGTTCACTGACACGTTGCTCACAAACTTTTGTCGGTGACGTTACACCCTTATGAGTGCTCTTCAGCACCCATTAGTCGTAGCACCCTTCTTGCTCCCTAGTTTATTTATTTATTTATTTATTTATTTATTTATTTATTTAATTTATTTATTCATTTATTTATTTATTTATTTGGATACCCTAAGGGCCCGGAGGGCATTACATATAGGGGGGGGATTAATTAGAAGTGAAACATACAGTCACAATTCAGGCATACAGTGATTGAAAAAGTAATACTATCAATACAATGCGAAAACGTAAAGGTGATAATTCAGGCATACAGGAAAGAAAGAAATATTACAAATACAGTGCAAACCACGTGATTTGCAAATATCAGGCATACAAAAAAAGAAATATTATAAATACAATGCGAACCACATGATTTACAAATATCAATAGCGTCGAGATGATTGATTTTCACGTTTGTACAGTTTCTGAGATGAACACAATGAATGAGCACATGCGGTATAAATACAATAAAAATGATTTATTAAAAAGTAGTATCGCGCTCGAGAAACGCGTGGAGCGCTAACTGGAAGGACTGATGATCGTTGATGGTGGCAATGCTAGATGGAAGTGAATTCCATTGATCTATTGAGAGTGCGAGAGGTGAATTGCGGTATTTATCAGTGTGAGAAAAAATTGGTTTGACTTTATAGGCGTGGTCTAACCTAAAAGAGATGTGGTGCGCGGGATAAATGTGAGATCGCGAAAAAGACGTGCCGCTATGGTAGAGGGTGTGAAAGAAGGATAACCGGGCAAGTGTTCGGCGCAAGGTGAGTGAATGCATATCAAGGGTGCTTTTAGTTTTGTGACACTTTGAAATCGAGAATAAGATGATAAGATGAACCGGGCTGCTTTCTTCTGGACCGCTTCGAGTTGATTTGTACAGGTGACGTGATGGGGATGCCAAATAATAGATGCGTATTCTAACGAGGGACGAATGAGCGAGTTATAAGCTAACAACCTGGTGTCATGGTTCGCGAGATGAAGGCGTCGCTTCAAGAGGCCGAGCTTCCTTAAGGCTTTAGAAGTTATGTATTCTATGTGGTCATTCCAGGTCAAGGTCGAATTGAATATAACACCTAAGTATTTATATGTCAAAATTGTGTCAATTATGCTATTGTCAATTGTGTATGAATTGGTCTGAGAATTTGTTGTCATGCTAAACTTAAGGTGCTTTGTTTTATCTATGTTGATTTGCATCTGCCATAAGGAACACCAATCTGCTAGTTTACTGAGGGCAGACTGTAAGTGAATAATGTCGGTAGGAGTCCTTATTTCTTTGTATATTATGCAGTCATCTGCAAACAGTCTAATTGACGCATTTATGTCGGTTGATATGTCATTAATGTAGATTAAAAACAAAAGTGGACCCAGCACTGACCCCTGTGGTACCCCTGATATGACGTGTTCGCTGGTCGAGATATGATTTTGTATTTTGACGAACTGTTTGCGGTTGGCTAGAAACTGTTCGATCCATTTCGTTGTTTTGTGGTCAAGTTGGAGATTTCTTATTTTTAAGATTAAACGGTTGTGAGGGACGCGATCGAATGCCTTCGAAAAATCGACGAAGATTGCGTCGACATACAGGGGACGAGTGCAGTGATTGATGAAGATCGGTAACTAATTCGAAAAGTTGAGATTGCCAGGATTGGCACACCCTTATGATGCATGCACCCATTGCGTTCCGCTTGTAGGGTGCTGCGGCCCAAGTAGGGGTGCTCGAAGGGTGTGCAGTAGGGTGTCGCACCCTTTTTTACACCCTTATGGGTTAGAATATGTTTAGGGTGTACATCAAGCAAACAGGCGAACATTCGCAGCTCCTCCCTTTGTTGATGCTTTTGCAGCTGATGATGATAAAGTATGTCTGAGCGCTATGTAATGGGTGGGCCTTTAAAACACGCACTCGCTGCAATTCACATGTATTGACGCCTGGAGCGATTCTACGCTTCTGCCACGCAATCTTACTTGCATTGAGGAGACCCCTTCCACTACATGAAAATCACATAGTATTAACGCAGTAGCGTTGAAGAGCTCGTTTCGGAGAAATTCCGGCGTTGATATCGGTGTCGGCGGCGGCGTCGTTGGTTGTGAGCGAGAAATCATCATCTTCTCCGTGACAGAAAAAATCGAGAAAGATGCAAATAAAATAAATAATAAATATTTCCGGGTCCGAGCGAGGATCGAACCCAGCCCGTCTGCGTGGCAAGCAGTCGCTCTACCCCACAGCCACGTCTCGGCTTGGAAATGCAGTGAAAATAACTTGCATGCTTAACAAACATACGCGTCCTGTATACAGGCGACACAATACAACATGTAATATCGCAGTAATGTTGCGTGGTACAAGCATACATTGCCATAGGGCGTCAGAACATGTGAATATCATAATGACATCGTGGTTCAAAGCCGGCTACACATTACAAAAGGCACACACAGGTACTGCGCGTATTCCCTTAAGACTACGTAGTGGGTGCATAGCAAGGTAGAAAACATTCCCCCGCTCATAATTGACCGTGGTTTATAGCATGCTACCCATTGCATAGTATGCAATAAGCGATTGAAGTACGCACTAGGGACAGGATATCGCTATCGCGTTCAATTCTTAAAGGCGAAGCTTAAGGTTCCCCCCAGTTGTTTTTCCTTTCTTTCTTTTCTTTTTAAAGCCGTAGCATATCTCTGGTTGGACATCTGCTTGTCACGCTGACGGCAGGGATTCGATTCTCACTCAAACAAAACTTTTGTATGTATTTTTTTTCCTTCTGTTACATGACATTCACATTGTTTTTCTCCGAATCCGGTTTTAAATAGAAGCGTGGCTTTGTGGTAGAACACCTGCTTGCAACACAGACGGCTTGAGTTCGACGCTCACTCGAACCTCAGACTTTTATGATTCATTTTGTTGGCATCTTCATCGATTTTTCTGTCACGGACAAGATGATGATTTTTCGCTCACAGCCAACGACGCCGACACCGGAATTATTGCGAAACGAGCTCTTTAACGCTATCGTGTTACTAAAATTCTTCTTCTTTTGCCCTGCAGTTAGCGCCGCCCCAAAAAACATTAAAAACAACAACACAATATTCAATAGCCATTCAACGAACACACAAAAAGGCAAAAAAAAAGAAAAAAATTGGCCGCGTATCTGCGTGCTTCGCTGCAAATGTCGTCGAAAGACGATAGTCTTGTGCCGACTGCACTGCATGAGCGGCATGAGTACCACAATTTAATAGCTGGGCTAGCCGCTGGGCTCGTTTTTCGGACGTTTTCCGGGCACGCTTAGACGGACGCCGACGTTTCTCCGCTGAAATTTGGTCGTCGGTCTTTTCTCTGCGTTCTCTGATCATGTCTTGTAGAGTGGGTCGTATTTCATCAAGCGGTCATATATGTTTTGCCTTGCCTGAGACAGCGCTCTTCTACGATGAATCAGCCGCATCTGGCTGGCATTGATAAAACAGAAGAGGACGCCATCTACAGCGCTACCGGGGAACATCGGCTTGTGTTGAACTATGCTGCTGCCAGGTGGCAGCACCACAGCGTGGAAGTTAAATCACTGGGCGGAGACTTGTTTTGTACACTGCGGCGCATTTTCAGCGCCGCGTAATAAACACTAGGATCTTTATAATTACGTATCCATAGATTTTGTTTTAAAGGAACACTGTGAATAGTACTAAGGTATTGATGTTGTGCCTCAGGTATGCGTAATATTTGATTTTTAATTGCCCACGCTCACCCGTATCAACAGATGCCTTTCGGTCAAGATTGGAGGTCGTAAGGCAGCGGGTTAAACTTTGGCCAGCTAGCTGAATCGTGCGACGTGCCGACAAACAGAGAAACAGACAGACAGACAGACCAAAATTTCTTCGTTTAGGTATCCCAAGAAAGACTATCGTCTTTAAAAATGTCAGAGGTGCGCGGAGCACCTGGCACGGTCACAGCGTTTGCTGGAGAAGCAACCTTCAAGGCCTTTGTAAGCTCTCTTAAATGGGCCCTCCAACACTATTCAACGCTCCATTTTTCACGTGTGCGCTGCATAGAGTGAAGTACGGGCAGTTAGTGCAGCAAGAACGGCAGCGATAGCGGCACGCAGTCCGAAGTTATGTGGTCTAGAAAATTCAAAATACAAGAAAAAATACATCATCTCCAGCTAAAGGGAACCATGTGTAGATGCGAAGCAGCAGCGGGCGCTAACGCTTACACTGGCGGCGGCGTTGACGTTGGCGCTCATCGCGGTGTTGCGCAGGAGAGAAATCTAGGGAGGCGCAATCACGCAGTCATGGACCGTTGTTTCCTACTGGAACATGCGAATCGCTGCTAATTGGCAATGAGAGACAGAAGACTCGGACTGGACACAGAGACCCGCAGTCCGCTTTTAGTTAACGCGCACGCTGCGAATTTTTATCGTTCGACAACACACATGAGAAATCTCCCACCGGCACTACCTTGCAGGTCAAGATCCAGTGCTTATATATACGGGGTGGCCAGTGAACGGTTGTGCAGCGTGAGCAGTTGGTTTTTTAGGAGCGAAGCTCCTTAGGCCAGCACCCCGCCGTCGCCGTCGCCGTTGAAGCTCCCTGGCATGGTGCCAGCTGTGGCGTCTCCCCTCACGCGGGAGGATAAATGAGCTTTATGAGCGCTGGAACGCGGATGGCGTCTGCACGATGCGTGAAGCGCGAATACGAACGCATGCGAAAAGGAGGCAGATTAGTCTCCCTCTCCCTCTTTCTTCGTCTCTGCGCTCTCCCCTCAAACCGGCGAACGCGCGTTCCGGCACCGAGCGCAGCAGACGCTCTCCGCGCGCAAACAAGGCGCATGGCGAAAAAAAGAAAAAACACTTCGCGTTTAAAAGAAGCCAGCGTTCTCCCTGTCCCACAAGCACGCTCTGCTGCCATGGACGACTACAGTTTCCTTCGTGCTACCATCTTTCTTTCTCCGACAGTAGAGCCACTACGGGTTCGACAGTTTCTGCGAGTACTGGAAATACGACCTACACGAAGTGGACACCTTCAGCGAAAGCTACGTTCGCAAGGTCATTGGCATCATCTGAGACACCGAAATGACAATCTGCCTTGCATCCTTCGAATGGCTAAACAGTTTCAAAACGTACATAACTTGCGTCCCATTTCTAAGGAGCTTCGCTCATCGGTTGTATTCGTACACGGAACAACTGCTAATTTTTCAATCAACAAACTCGCTAGCAGACGCTGCCTGCGTCGGCGTTGAACGGTTGTGCAGCGCGAGCAGTCGGTTTTTTTAGGAGCGAAGCTCCTCACTTGCACCCCGCCGTCGCCGTCAAAGCACCCTAGATGCGTCGCCAGCGCAAAAAGGCAATGCAACGCTGCGCGCGCCGAACGCCGAGCGGTTTGGTTCTAGCGCACCATAAAGTCGAGGTTAAATAAAAAGAAGTAAGCTCTGTGCACATACAACTGGTTATAATGGTCGTCTTCCCTTTCACCACCTTTATCGTGGATTGTGAAATGGCAACCATCATTCTAGCGCAATAAACGCGTTTTGTCGAGGGTATTAGCAGACGCCCTCCCCACATGGCGCCGGCGCAAGAAAAAAATTACACCATCTCCCGCTAAAGGGAACCATGTGTAGATGTGAAGCAGCGGGCGCTAACGCTTACATTGGCGGTGGCGTTGACGCTGGTGCTCATCGCAGCGTTGCGCAGGACAGAAAACTGGGGAGGCGCAAAGCACGCAGTGATGGAGCGGTGTATCCTACTGGAACATGCCAATCGCTGCTAATGGGCAATGAGAGACAGAAGACTCCGACTGGACACAGAGACCCGCAGTCCGCTTTTAGTTAAAGCGCACGCTGCGAATTTTTATTGTTCAACAACGCACAGAAGAAATATCCCACCGGCACCACCTTGGAGGTCAAGATCCATTGCCATATATATGGAGTGGCCAGTGAACGGTTGTGCAGCGCGAGCAGTCGGTTTTAAATGCGAAGCATTTCTTAGCGAACTTCGGCGAGTTTGAGCGTATCTAGCTATCTATCTATCTATCTATCTAGCCGCCTACGACTTTGTGCTCTCCTGGCCGTATCGTTAATGGGATTTATACCAAATTTGGTATGGCATAACATGACCGTATGACAAACATAAATGGCTGGTCATATCATGAAAATCATGATTAACTTGTCATGAAAAGTATGATTTACATGCCACGCTCATGGCGCGCTCGCGGCCGTTTCGTTAGCTTGATATACACCAAACTTGGTATTAAGTGACGTGACTGTATGACGAACATAAATGACTAGTGGTAATATGAAAATCTTGACTTGTCATGTGCGACATGACTTGCATTCCACGCTCATGGCGTGCTCACGGCCGTTTCGTTCGCTTGATATACACCAAACTTGGTATTCAGTGACATGACTGTATGATGAGCATAAATGACAACTGGTAATATGAAAATCATGACTTGTCATGTGCGACATGACTTGCATGCCACGCTCATGGCGTGCTCGCGGCCGTTTCGTTAGCTTGAGGTACACGAAATTTGGTATTGAGTGACATGACTGTATGACGAACATAAATGACAAGTGGTAATATGGAAATCATGACATGTCATGTGCGACATCACTTGCATGCCACGCTCATGGCGTGCTCGCGGCCGTTTCGTTAGCTTGAGGTACACGAAATTTGGTATTGAGTGACATGACTGTATGACGAACATAAATGACAAGTTTTAATATGGAAATCACGACATGTCATGAGCGACATGACTTGCATTCCACGCTCATGGCGCGCTCGCAGCCGTTTCTTAGCTTGATATACACCATATTTGGTATTGAGTGACATGACTGTATAATGAACATAAGTGGCAGGTGGTAACATGAAAATCTTGGCATGCATGTAATCTACAACGCCATTTACATGCCACGCTCATGGTGCGCTTGCGTCCAGTTCGCTAGCTGGATATACACCAAAATTGGTATTGCGCGACGTGACTGTATGACGAACATAAATGATAGGTCCTAACATGTAAAACATGACATGCAAATTATGTAAAGCATGATCTGCTCCTTCCTGGCTGCTTCGCATTACATCGATTCCCACAGTGCGTGGGATCTGCCGGCTTTTTTTTTTCAACCAAGAAACTCGCTAGCAGACGCTGCCTGCGTCGGCGTCGCGAGGCGAGAGAGGGGGGGAGAGAGAGAGGGGGGGACGCGCATGCGCAGCGGGAGTGTGGACGCCCCGGGCAGGGATGCCTAGAGGAGAGAGGGGGAAGCGTAGGAGAGGAGAGAGAGGGGGACGCGCATGCGCAGTGGGGAGTGTGGACGCCGCGGGCAGGGATGCTTAGAGGAGAGGGGAGAGCGTAGGAGGGGAGAGAAGAGGGGAGGCGCATGCGCAGTGAGGGTGTGGTTGCCGCGGGGAGGGGATGCCTAGAGGAGAGAGAGGGGGAAAGGAGGTTTTTTTTATTTTTTTTTAAGGAGTTTGCGCATGCGCATTAAGGGATGTCACGCCGCACACCGGATTAAGCTCCGCCATAAGATGGTTCACATCTGAAAGGCGCGTGGTGGAAGGCGCCCACGGCGTTTGGGGCGTTGCGCAAAAAAACAAGGCGCGCGGGGCCAAAAAACAGCTCGCGTTTATAAACGTTAGTGAAATTCATCGAAAGCCGTGTTTGTATATATATATATATATATATATATACACATATATAAAATAGGGACCCACTCTACATTAATTAGGGCTGCTCGCAGAACATGGATAGTCGTCCTCAGAAACGTAAACGTGAGAGAGAGAGAGAATAAGGGTAGAAGAAAGGCAGGGGAGGTTAACCTGGGCTGAGCCCGGTAGGCTACCCTGCACGGGGGGAAGGGGGGAGAGGGAAGAAAAGTTACAGAGTAGGAGAGAAAAGTTTGACTTCACAAACGACGAATCAGTCCGGTGTCCTTGAGAAACCGCAACAGCGCTTTCGTTGCCTTGTGGAGCTGTGATGGGCATCCCCATGGTCCCAATACCTTCTCGACTGTGAAAACTCTTCCGTCCAGTTGATGTAGCGCAGTGCGGAGGTGAAGCCTCTCGTTTGCGTATGTCGGGCAGCAACACAAAATGTGTTCAATAGTCTCATCGACGGCACAGTCTTTGCACTCGGCGTTGTTGGCCATCTCAATCTTAAATGAGTAGGCGTTGGTGAAAGCTACGCCCAGACGCAGACGGCACAACACTGTACCTTCCTCCCGGGAAAGCCCGGGAGTAGCCGCAGTCGTAGAGATGGGTCGAGAGAGTACAGTCGATGATTTGTGAACTGTGATGACTGCCACTTCTGGATTGTTATGTTCTGGGCCAGCTTACTCAAGTAGCGAGCCGCGTCAATCCTGGATAATGGTGTAGAAACAAGGTTTGTTTCTACGTGTGCTTTTCTGGCAGCTTCATCGGCGAGGTCGTTGCCGGAGATACCGCAATGACTTGGTATCCACTGGAACACAACGTTGTGTCCTTTCTCGATCGCATTGTGCAGCGTTTCTCTTATTTCCCACACAAGTTGTTCGTACGATCCGCGACGAAGTGCCGACGAAAGACATTGTAGAGCCGCCTTTGAATCGCAGAATACTGCCCACCGATTAGCTGGTTGTTGCTTGATGTAATCGACGGCACCTCGCAGGGCAACAATCTCCGAGCCAGTCGATGTGCTCACGTGACAAAGTTTGTAGGTGAGATTGATGTGTCGTGATGGGATGACGGTGGCGCCGGTGGAGCTGGTCTGGGTGGTAGAGCCATCCATGTACACGTGTATTCTGTCAGCATAGAAAGTGTGCAAACAGTCCAGAGCAGCTTGCTTCAAGGCCAAGACAGAAAGGTTTTTTCTTGTTTCTTATTCCTGGGACGGAAAGGCGCACTTCGGGTTGACGTAAGCACCACAAGGCGGATGGTGAACGCGCCGAGGGTGTGAAGCCCGATGGTAGCAAAGCGCGGTGAGAGCTGATGACATTGGAGAACGACGCCTGCGGTCGTTGTTCTGGCAGGTACGGCAGATGGCTCGACACCATCCGTGAAATATGTCGAATATGCGCTCTCAGCGCGTCGGTTGTGACGTAGGTTGTAACCGGATGGTCCCGAGCCAATATGACTGTTCCAGCTGTTGAGGTGGTTCGTGGTAGGCCGAGGCAAACACGTAGTGCCTGTGCCTGCACGCTCTGAAGTGCTCGAATATTTGAGATGCAAGTTTTTGAAAGCAGAGGAGAGCTGTAGCGCAGTACACCAATAAAGAGTGCTTGGTATAGTTGCAGCATGGAACTCACTGATGGACCCCATCTTTTTCCGGCGATGACGGTAAGCAGCTTGGCATGGATGCGGAACGCAAAGCCAAAGCAGCGGCAGCAAGACGAGCCCGGCAACACGATCCAGCACGACGAGCGCAGCTACAACGGCTACGCCGACAGGATCTTGCCGTACGTGCTAGAGTGGCTGAATCTAAGCGCCGACGCCGCCAACAGTTTCAAAACGTACAGGCTGTTTCATACTTAGGGGGAAATCTCGGAGCGCCTGGCATCGCGATGCGACTAGCGCTGCAATCGCGCGCCGGCACGAGCTCGCGCGTGCGCAGACGCTTCAAGGGTGTAGAGTTGAACCGCGTCGTCTGCTACGGCAGCGCGCGTGCCGCATTGTCGGCCAGCGCACGGATATCATTGTTAATGTGGGAACTGGGCCGGTGCTCTGCACTAATCATTTTCAGAAAAATTCTGTGCCGCAAGATGGGACACGAAGAAACAAGGAACGACAAACTCGCGCATGCTGTCTTTCTTCGTGTCCCGTCTTGCTGCGCAGTTTTTTCAAATGTTCCCGTACCAACTTGCCCAACTTTCAACGCTTGTCTGCACTAAACGTTGTGCAACGCCAACCTCTCAGCCTTTATTCGTGATAACGGGGCACTAGAAACAGTATTTGACAGCATACCTCGTTTGCTCTATCGAAACATCGTGGTACTGTGTGCGTTCACGAATGTTTCTTCAGTGTGTGTGCGCCGCAGTAAGCTTGGATGAGGAAGACACGATAATGAGCATGCACCGTGCGTGGTCTTTACTTGACTTTAAATAAAACAAAGCACTCAGCGGTGACTGCCGAGTAGTTGAGCGGGTTTAACACAACAAAACAAATGGGAATGAATTCAGGAATGATTCAGGTTAGAACAACCACCTGAACGTGCTTATTCTCGACGATATTCCATTACAACAGAAAGGACTCGCTCCCGGCGCCGAAATGCACTCGTGACGCTTCCAAGTTCATGTCCCCAGCGGTGATAGCGCTCATTCTAGACGGCAGTGAATGCATGGTGTCCGCGATGTGTTCGGCCGCCGCATGTCCCATTCGTTGACGATGGGGGCGTGGCATCACAAGATCCACATTGAGCTGAATAAAACTGGGGCTCGTCTGCCGTACGTTTTTCTATTATTCTCTTGTCTGAAAAGGCCGCCCCAATCCCCGGACCTGAATATAATCGAAAATGTCTGGGGCTTTATGAAAATGCCCCTGGCGCGCCATCCTCTACACGCCTGTCCGAGGATTGGTTGTGGTCCGCCATCGTCAGCGAGTGGGACGCCCTGCGAGTGAACACATCGCTCATCGAGTCACTGCACGCCTCACTGCCGTCCAGAACCGCTGGTGACATGACAAGGTACTAAGTTGGACAAGGTACTAAGTTGGATGCACCACGGGCGCATTTCGGAGCTGGCTAGCGAATCTTGTGGTAATGAAATGTCGTCGTAAAGAGACACGTTCAGGCTTTGTCCTCACCTAAAACATTCCTGAATTTGTTCCCATTTCTTTTATCGTGTTAAGCCAGCGCAGCAGCACGACTCTTACTGTTGAGTGCTTTTCTTATTTAAAGTCAAATAAAGACAGCGCACATTGCGTGCTGATTGTCGTGTCTTCCTCGTCTCAGCGTACTGCGGTGCACACACAGTGAAGAAATATTCGTGAACGCACACAGCACCACCGGCGTTTCAAGATAGCAAACAAGGTACGCTGCAAATTCTGCTTGTAGCACCCCATTATCACAAATAAAGGCTGAGAGGTTGGCGTCGCACAACGTTTAGTGCAGATTATCGGCCCAGTTCCTGCCCTAACAATGATATCCCGCGCGCTGGCCAGCAATGCGGCAAGCAAGAGCCGCCGTAGCAGACGACGCGGTTCAAAACTACACTCCTGAATCATCTGCGCACGCGCGAGCTGCTGACGGCGCGTGGTTGCAGCGCTGGCCGCATCACGATGCCACGCGCTCCGAGATTTCCCCTAAGTGTGAAACAGCCTGTACATACATAGCAGTTTACGTCCCATTTCTAAGGAGCGAATTTCTAAGGGAGCTCATCGGTTGTATTCGTGCACGGAACAACTGCTAGTTTTCAATCAAGAAACTCGCTAGCAGACGCCTGCGTCCGGCGTTGCGAGGCGAGAGGGGAGCGTAGGAGAGGAGTGAGGGGGAGGGGACGCGCATGCACATTGGTGGTGTAAACGCCGCGGGAGGGATGCCTAGATGAGAGAGAGGGGGAGGGGACGCGCATGCGCAGTGGGGTGGTGGTTGCGCGGGGAGGGATGCCTAGAGGAGAGAGAGTGAGGGGAGGGGACGCGCATGCGCAGTGGGGGTGTGGACGGCGCGGGGAGGGGATGCCTAGAGGAGAGAGGGGGAAGCGTAGGAGAGGAGGTGCGTCGAGATGGTTTGCGCTGTGCAGTAAGGGTGGTCACGACGCACACCGCCACCATTACCACCACCACCGGATTGAACATCGCCATAAGATGCTTCACATCTAAAAACATGGCTGATCCCTCGGTCATAGGAATCGATATAACACGAAAGTGAAACGTGCCTTCACAGAAGCAGTGCTTATTGTGTAGTTATATACGAGAGTTTGTACAATGTCTATTGGTGTTTGGCA
>JALIZH010016608.1:0-43598 GCA_030522465.1 Rhipicephalus appendiculatus
CCTGCAGTGCGCGATCATGAGACGCGGACAGTCGTCAAAGCAGAATCCTAGGAGAAATTTTATTACATAATTACGGGATTGCGCTGCGTTCAAGTAAAACTTTGCCTTACATGTTATTTTCCCAGTCAGCAGCCGGAAATCACCACTGTCGGAAGTGAGGGGGGCTCAGACCCCCCTAACTTTTCTCAGTGGGAATGCTATCGCCCCCCCTTGCCCCCCCCCCCCCCCCCCTCCCCCGGTAGGTACGCCTATGTCAACGGCACTTTTATGATGATAGTGTACACACTACGCGTGTCTAAGAGAATGTGCGCACTAATGTGTGTGCCCTTTGTAATGAGTGGCATGCCTTAAAGTTTAAACCAACAGCAATAGCGCGCCTGATGCTTTTTCGAAGTTGCCATTCGCCAACTACGTGTTCTTAGGGGAATACGCGCAACATTGTGTGTGATTTTTGTTACAGGTGGCCGGCTTGAAAACAGCAACTCGTCATGCAATTCACATGGCGTGACGCCCGATGGGAATGCACGCTTGTACTACATTTTACGGCGATATTGCATCTCGTACTGTGATGCCTATACGCAGGACGCGTATGTTTGCGCAGCATGAAAGTTACTTTCAGTGCAATTCGATAGCGTTGGCGTGGCTGTGTGGTAGAACATATGCGTGCCATCCAAGGCCTGGGTTCGATTCCAGCTTGGCTATGCCATATTTTATTATTTGCATCCATGACGGATTTTTAGGTCACGAACAATGATGATTTTTCACTTACAATCAACGACGCCGATCTCGACATCGCAATTTCTGCGACACAGGCTCTAGAAACGGTATCGCGTTAAAAAAGAGCAGCATAGCCGTGTATAGCACAGCAAGGGGTTGAGAATAGACAGGTGAGAGGGTAAAAGTCTAGCCAAGCCAGAGCCAGCACGGTGCCCACCTGTTCTTCTGTGGCCCAGCATAGCGCGACATTGCGCAATTTCTACTAATTTTCTATTTATTTATTTGCGTATCTGTTTTTTTTTTCGCTCCCAGACAACACCGATCTTTCGCTCAGAACCAGTAACGACGACGCCGACACCGACACAGAAATTTCGGCGGAAAAAAGTTCGTTAACGCTATCGCGATAATAATCATTCTCTTTCGCAAGAGCACAAGCACAACGATTATAGGAGGACAATTAGTTAAGGTGTTTATTTTCTTCAAAAAAGGGTTATCCTTGTATAAATCTTTTAATATAATTAAAAAGCAGGAGCGAGGATTTAGTTGCAGTCTTCGAACGGCTGACCGTTGTCTCAACAGTCTGCGTAGACCTTCCTTTGCTCTGACTGGCAGTATGCCTCGCCGTTGCGCTCGTAGTAGCGGTAGCTGTATTACTGGGTGTAAGAGCTGGTGTTGGATTCTGGGTGGGACGGTGCCATTTTTGTTTCTTCAATCCACACCTTCGACAGTGGCTTCAATGTAGATTTTTGTGCACTGGGTGACCTAACTTGCCGGAGTACTGCAATAAAAAATGAACAACAAAGCAGTCGTCAGTGACGATTCACTCGCGTCAAAAAACGTCCGAAAATATTTTCAGTGTGTTCCGATCTAGCCGCCGAGCAGGTAAGCCCAATACTATTAGCGTGCTCAAGAATGGTGTCAGCGGCCAACTGTAGTTTCTGTTCGATTTCGCCATGGTTGCCAGACGGTGATGTCATCCGCGTACAAGTAGTGATTCATAGAAGGAAGTTTCGCAAGTTCGCGCGCCAGCGGGATGAGAATAACGCTGAAAAGAAATGGGGACAAAACCACTCCCTGAGGCATTCCCTTGCTTCCTAGTTTGAGGGGCTCGGCTTTGAATGTGCATAATTGTAGGCGGACGGGCCTGTCGTTGAGAAAGGCAGAGACATACCTATGCGTGCGAGAGCTCATGTTAGGTCGCTAAGAGACGGCGCAGTTGGCATAACGTCAGAGAAGGGGCCGGTGGAACCGCATTCTAACAACAGGGGAGGATCCGGCGTTGCATCGTATATGTATATATATAGAAGGGGCGACTATGTGGGATTGGTCGGCAGATATGGAAAATGAGTCGGAGACACTGAAAGAAGTCAGGCTTCGTCGTCGGAACGAAACCAAGAGGAGGCAGCGAGCCGAGGAGACGGAGGAAGAACCAGCCGCATGCCTCGAGAAGCGTCGCCAGTACGAAGCGTGGAATTGCCCAGGAGCTGTGGCAGAGACCTTGAGCGGACGGGGTAGTCGCCTAACGTTCCACTTAAAGATAACTTCAACCTGGATCTGGAACGTGACCCTAACGTTCGAGGGCTACACAGAGTTATTAATTCTCGTTTCATTTCTTCATTTGTTGTTGTGCTATCAAAAATATGTATCCTCTATTATTGAAAAAACAGTGTTATCTATAAATCTTTATTTACTGGTTGTACTTTTTTGGTTTATTGATCTTTATTATGCTGCACTGAACTAGTACATTAGTAACTGTGCCATTAATGTACATGCTCACGTAAATACACACACACACACACATATATATATATATATATATATATATATATATATATATATATATATATATATATATATATATATATATATATATATATATATATATATATATATATATATATATATATAGTCAAGAAATGAAGGAGCGCACACTTACGAAAATTGCATATTTTTTACTGGTTAACGTTTCGGCCGTGGCACGGCCTTCATGGCACGGCCTCCGTGGCACGGCCTTCGTTTCGGCCGTGCCACGGCCGAAACGTTAACCAGTAAAAAAATATGCAATTTTCGTAAGTGTGCTCCTTCATTTCTTGACTATATGTGCACCGGACCCACAGAACTTTCTTTTGAATCATATATATATATATATATATATATATATATATATATATATATATATATATATATATATATATATATATATATATATATATATATATATATATATGGGCCTGTGTGCGTGTCTTTCAATTTTTCCTTCTTTTTGCTTGTCTTGCAGTTGTCCGCAGTTGTCTTCTGTACTCGTGCTGCCACAAGCCTAGTGAGGCGTGTATAAACGCGCCTTTTGCTCCGGCACCTTGACAATGCATGTGTCATGTATCGTCAAAACTGTAAATAAACTTCAAAAACTTCAAACATGGAAACTACACATTGGGGACCACGATCGACTTGGTTTACCAGACACAAACCTTCACCTCAAAGTACTGTGTGAGAGTCATTGAAACGGCTGCTCGCTACTTCACCAACCATCAGGTCGTCTTTGTGGCAATTTCGAAACAACAAGATTATGGCTTTCAAAATCAATGCCTTTGCTCTTTATGTGCAAAGTCATTGATTTTGTCACACGAAGATCGAAGATGTCACACGAAGATCGAGGAGCAGCTCGATACTTGCAAGCATATCAAGCGGTTACAAATTTAACTCATGTGAATAACGGAGTAGTAAGCGTGACCTTGTGCAGGCGTTTGCTATTCACAATTCCGCATGAGAAGTGTCTAACACACTGAGTGGTTCAATAAAATGTGTATGTGTAGCTATGCCCATTAAGCTAGGAATGAAATGGCAATGTACAGAGGACACATTTTAAGGATCGCCTATAGATTAATTACACATGGAAGGAAGTTGTACCTATAAGTCATATAACTAGGGAAAGGCAGTATTATCACATACCAAACTGTTTTTTAGCTGCATAAACAGCGACACCATAAATTCATACTGCCATGTGTATTTATTTCGATTTATTCGGATTTCACCCGTAAAGAATGTTAGCAACGCTCGGCGGAGATCACGCCGCAATGGTTGAGAAGTTTCACGATTGTCTGAGATCATTCTTTTAAGAATACGTGCGGGACACGAAGAATCGCATTTTTTCGAGAGCTTTCGCAAGCGCCAGCGATAACGCGGGATTCTTCGATGCGGCATCTATAAATACCGACGTGCCTTACCGCAGATCAGATTATCGACTGCCGACGCCCTGTTCATCGCTATCAGTGTGCAGCGTACAGCCGTCAGCACCTTTAACTCGAACGCTCCGACGCTTGGCCTCGGCTCGCTTGGACTGAGGTCAGCGCCAAGCGTTGAAAATGATCTGCTTGCTGCAGTTAATGATAGATAGATAGAGCGCGCGTCCGTTTCACTAGTAAATTTCTGTTTCCAGTCTGCCTGACCGGCGGGTCGAATGCATTCACTTGGCACCCCGTTTTCGCCACGTTTCGCTCGTGGCTACGTTATCGCGCGCGCCCATGGCGTTCGTTGTCGTATACTTATCTCTACAATGAACCATTGCGTGCGACAGCTTACGCACCTTTCGAGTTTGAATTCGCAGCTGCTGCTCAAAAGAAATCACATGTATAAAAAGCAGAGCAAACGCACTTTCATGGCGTTTGTAAAAGTTGCACAATAAATAAATCTGAAATGCGGTGGCGTTGTTCATGTTCTGGTTCATTAATTTTCAGACAGCGTGAATTGAACTGTTCTCGCAATTTAGAGTGTGCCTTCCTGTTCGGTTCACGCTGCACGGAAGATGTGGTCTTGGAGCGCAAAGTTCGTGCGTGTTCTGAGCAAGGAAGACGCGTGGATACAATGTGGATACATAATCGAATCGTTGCTCTGGGACGTTAAACCCCAGCTATTATTACACTCACAAATCTTGCGCTCCAAGACCACATCTTCCGTGCAGCGTGAACCGAACAGGAAGGCGCACTCTAAATTGCGAGAATAGTTCAATTCACGCTATCTGAAAATTAATGAATCAGAACATGAACAACGACACCGCATTTCAGATTTATTTATTGTGCAACTTTTACAAACGCTATGAACGTGCGTTTGCTCTGCTTTTTGTACATGTTATTTCTTTTCAGCAGCAGCTGCGAATTCAAACTCGAAAGGTGCGTAAGCTGTCGCACGCAATGGTTCATTGTCGACATGGGCGTCGGCAGGGGGGGGGCGCAAAAGGGGCCCTTGCCCCTCTCAAGCCACACTAGCACTTGCACCGCACACACGCAACACCAGTGCTCTGCGCCCCCCCACCCCCACTTTCACTGCAATGCAACTCGGGTGTGCACCCCCCAAGCCAAAATCCTGCCGACGCTCATGATTGTCAAGTATACGACAACGAACGCCATGGGCGCGCGCGCTAACGTAGCCACGAGCGAAACGTGGCAAAAACGGGATGCCAAGTGAATGCATTCAACCCGCCGGTCAGGCAGACTGGAAACAGAAATTGACTAGTGAACCCGACGCGCGCTCCATCTATCGTTAACTGCAGCAATCATATCATTTTCATTGCTTGGCGGCGCTGACCGCGGTCCAAGCGAGCCGAGGCCACGCGTCGGAGCATTCGAGTTAAAGGTGCTGACGGCTGTACATACCTGTAATTTGAGTTCTAGTTTCCCGGGTGCAGGACCGTCCAAATAGTTTGCTCTTAAATACGTCGACAGCTGCCTTTGTCCATGCCAGGACCCCGTGACATCTGGTGGTGGTGCTGGTCCCTTCATGCTCCGGATGTCCACGAGAAGCTCGGAACCAAGCCCACACAGTGAAGACACCGAGGCCCTCGTGTAACAGCGAGCTAGCCGCCGGCTAGATGGCTTGCAAACTCAACACAGACTCCTACCCGAGAAGCCGAAAACCACGGCCACAAAGACCACAGCTACGATAACCGCCGCTGTGTCACCAGCGACAGTTGTTATGCAGTAGCCCAGGGAGCCACCGACTTCCCGTGGACCGCCGATTGAAGACCCAGAAAGCTGGCTGTAGACATATGACCTATAACTGGGGTTCCGAAGAAAAGCTGCGTTACGTGTACTTTTACCCAGAAGATGCCACGAGGACGTGGTTCGAGAACCGAGAATCCGAACTACAAACCTGGGATCTCTTTTGGAAGACGTTCCTAAGCACGTTCACGAGCGTGGTCTGCAAGGAACAGGCCGTAGCTACGCTGGAGATCCATGTGCAGCTGCCCAAAGAAAACATTTCGATCCACCCGGAAGAGATGAACCGCGTTTCAAAACACCGACTCAATCATGCCCGAAGAGCAGAAAGACAGCTTCCTCATGTGGGGTGTAAAACATGAACTCTACGCTGATCGCTGAATTTGCTTCGGAGGCTTAGCCAATCGAGAAAACGCTAGAGATGCGAACGTGCCAATACAACCGCAGCCTTTTGACCACAAGCTACGCCGACGCTCAAACGCTGGAAACCACCGACCTTCATCAGACGATCAGTGGAATCGTTGAAGAGGATTTTTACTTTAACCGCAATCTCAAGTGGATTCCATCGCTGAAGTCGCGCGCCAGGAGATCCTGCAATCACTCGGCGTTCCTCAGCTAGTAGAGCCGCAGTTGCAAGCTATGAACTATGCTGGTGCAGCCCGCCGTAATGATCCTCCTCTACGCCCACGACGAAACGCCACATCACCGCAGAACCGTCGTCATATACCACCATCCCTGCCACCGCCGGCGCCACCGCCACCGACGCTCTACCATCCTGCTGTAGGCCTACGCTACGCGCCCAAGAACAACGTCTGTATCGCCCCTGACCACCACCCGCTCTGCTACCACTGTGGAGCCACCGGGCACACCTACTGTTGTTGCCAATACCACCAGATTATAACATGCGGCTTCGCCGTCAACACGCTGTGTCCAGAGCGAGGTGAACGAGCGCGTACCATCGCCGACTACATGGCAGGAGCGTACTGAACACTCTGGCTACCTCCCCGATTGCCTTCGCCAGGCCGCTAAATGTCACCGCAGAGCCGGCAGTACACGGGGGGCCGATCCGCGAGCCCTTAATCCGAAAACTAAGGGCAGCAACCGGTGGAGGTGCGGTTGCTGTACGATGAAGTACGGAAGATCCTCCGCCGGCGACGACGACGCCTCGGCGAAATCTTAAATGCACGCCTCAAGTCAAACGGAGACCATACAATAAAACTTCACGACCGGAAGAAGACCTGACGAGAGTGAGTAAAAGCAGCGGAGCAAGCCTACGTAGCCATGAACCGTGACCGAAACGCAACGCCGGACGACGAACTAGCGACCTCGACGTTCTCATCCGCGGCCACGACGTCACCGCTTCCGTCGACACCACTGACAACTATTCCGTCGTCGGTTGGCTGTTCGCTGCCAAGATGAAGAAAGTAAAGGCCATTTGGAATAGACCCGAAATCTGGACAGCTAGAAGCCACCTGATAACGCAAACTGGATTCTTCCCGGCGAGAGTCACGATTGGCGGCCAGACTTCTCCGGCGAGCTATGTCCTCCGGTAGCATTGTTCAAGTGACGTCATTCAAAGCATGGATTCCTTCAATTAGCACGGCGCAGTCATTGACCTACGATCCCAATCGATAACGCTTTGCGCGCACAGTGCTGTTCCACCTGATAGGAAAATTGGCCACCATATTTTGAATGTGAACGCAAGCAAATCACCGTTACACCTCTCTCCAGTGTCATTTCCGTCGGCACCGAGAAACCCACAGATTTAGGCGTCGTCGTGGGCGACCAGCACCTGCTTCTGAGCCGTCAAATCTGCATCGCAAGAGGCATAGCCGAACTGCGTGATGGCAAAGTGAGGGTAATGCTGACGAACTTCAGCCACGAATACAGGCACCTCAACATTGGTACGACGGTCGCATACATGAATGATTTCGTATACGGCAGCGGTGCTTTCGCCCTCATTGATGCTACTGAACCTGCTTCGACGAATCGAGGTCCGCAGCCAGATTTTGACGTTAATCAGAGCCTTCCGAAGCAACAGCAAGAACACCTGAAAGCCCTGCTTCCACAATTCAGGGACTGCTTGTCCTCGTGGTCAAGGATCGGAGAAACTCCAATCGCTAAACATCGCATTATAACACAATAAATTGCCTGACCAATTCGTCAAAGCTCGTATAGAGTTTCGACACGAGAACGCGAGGCTGCAAAGAAGCAAGCCGACGAAATACTACATGACGATATCATCCAGCCGTCCAAGATTTCGCGGGCGTCTACCGTGGCGCTAGTGAAGAAGAAGGATGGGACTCTACGTTTTTGCGTAGATTATCGTCGCCTGAAGAAAGTCACGAAGAAGGACGTGTATTCTCTTATCGGATAGACGATGCCCTGGATCGATTCCACAACGCGAAGTATTTTTCACCTACGGACCTCAAGACCGGCTACAGGTAAATGGATGTCGACGAGAGAGACCGAGAAAAGACTGCTTACATAACACCAGACGGCCTTTCGAGTTCAAGACGGCCATCGATCTCTGTTCGGCGCCTGCGACATTCCAACGTGTCATGGATACAGTATTTGCTGGCTTCAAGTGGCAGACCTACTTCGTGTACTTGGGCGAGGTCCTTGTGTTTGCCTCAAATTTCCATGAACGCCTCCGGGGCCTCGAAGCTGTACTTCAAGCAATCAAGAGCTCCGGGCGCACGCTGAAGGCAGAAAAGTGCCGCTTTGCGTACGAGGAGCCCTTGTTCTTGGGCCACGTTATGAGCAAGTCTGGAGTTAGCCCCGACCCACGGAAAACAGATGCTATCACTGCCTTGCCACTACCCACCGAAAAAAGGACGTACGCCGATTTCCCGGCTTGTGCGCCTATTATAGACGCTTCGTCAAGGAGTTTTCACGCATCGCCGAGCCCCTAACACACCTCCCGAAAGCCGACGTGGCGTTCAAGAGGCAAAAGGTGCAAGTCGAAGCATTTAAACAATTGAAACAATGCCTCCAGACACCTCCGATACTTGCGCTTTTACACAAGTACACACCAACGCAAGCAGTGTAAGACTCGGCGCCGTCTTTGTGCAGATAACTGACTGACTGGAAAGGGTCATGAGTAACGTGAGCCGGTCACCATCTAAGGCGGAAGCCAACTATTGCACAACAGGAGTGCCTAGCCATCATCTGGGCTACATCAAAGTTTCGCCCCTACTTTTTTACTGCAGGCCTTTCGAAGTTGTGAGCGACCACCACGCCTTGTGCTGGCTAGCTAACCTAAGGAGCCTTCAAGTCGTCTCGCTCAGTGGAGTTTGCTACTTCAGGAATTCGACATTACCGTCGTTGACAAGTCTAGAAGAAAACACTTCGACTCCGACAGCATGTCTCGTGCCCCCATTGACGCAACGCCGGTACCAGGGTAACGGCAGCACTGCCGTGGTGCTAAGGTATTTAGGCGATAAAGTAACGTCGTTCTTCTTACGAAACGACGTTCTCCCACTTCGAGCCAAGTACCTTCTCGTGGTGCCTTCAGCGACCAGAAGTCGTCCAGGCCCTGTACGACGACCCGACGGCCGGACACCTGGATGTTTCCTGCAGGCTTGCAACAATACAGGAAAAGTACGCCTTGCCGCCGACATCGCTGATTACGTAAAAAACTTGCCCAGAGTGTCAGCGACAGAAGACACCAGCGACTAGGCCAGACGGACGTCTGCAGCCAATCGAGCCACGTTGCTCGCCGTTCCTGCAAATCGGGATGGACTTACCGGGGCTGTTCCCGACGTTGACTTGCGGCAAAAAAAAAAAGGATAATCGTGGCTACCGACCACCTCACACGCTACGCCGAGACGAGAGCCCTGCCCAAAGGCAGTGCCTTCGAGGTAGCCAAGTTCTTCGTTGAGGACGTCGTCTTGCGTCATGGCACGTCAGAGCTCCGCATCACCGACAGAGGTACGGCCTTTACTGCTGATTTAACTCACGTGATCTTGGGAGTTACGCACTGCAAAACATGTCCTTTAGAATGTGAACCTCATCACGAAGTCCGCACTTAAGTACACGAGCCATGTTACGACGTATCCGGCTACCAGCACTCGCTCTGTGCGAACTGTGCGCTTGTATAGCAGCAGCGGACGCAAAATAAAAGTCGTCATAAGTGTAACAGCATGCGAACGCCCCTATAACAGCAACGATGTCGCAGAGCCCAGCATGCTGATCAGTGCCGTTGATCGTGGAGAAACACATTATCAAGCCTAATTTACGCTTGGAATGGAGGGGCGAGCTCCCGAACGCGTCTCCTGTTTCTGTTCAACGCCCAGTATCCCGTTTGTCCGGAACACAACTCAGCCACCCACGGCTACACGAGGAAGTATGCCAGAACTTGCATTCATAAATCTAACTGGGGAAACACATGTAATCGATGAGAGCCAAGACGCACGTACAAACGGTTATGCAGTGATAAAACGAATAAAACATGCAGACATTCTGACTTGATCACAGTTACCTGAGGAAAAAAAAAACATATTTGGCGTTGGCATTCAGGAAATTTGCGATACATGAAGGCGCGCGCTTATTGAACAGAGAGATAACATTCCAACGTGTCTCGCTGTGAAAAATAGTGACCTTGAACGCTTTGTACAATTGTAAATGCTGCTACTATAAATTTCGGTTGTTTAGTGCCACTTTGTACAATCTTATCTACAATGCTACTGGATTGGCTTCTTATTGTGCTTCAAATTCTATTTTACTGATAATTAAACTGCTGGCTTCGCAAAAAGTGTACATTGCACATTTTGCCTTAAGTATTATTGCCGTAAGTATTCACCAGTTTTGTATCTCTTTGGGTAACACGCCAGTGAAATATACAAAGCTCTTTGAATAAGTTCTATAAAGTATAGCTAATATGCAGGAAATTCGCTTCTCCTTAGACTAGAATACAGAGAGAAGGTTTTTGTATTACGGCGCAGCAATTCTGTAGTTGTCCATATGAGTGCCAATGATGATCAATATCAAAAAGAGGGAATCGGTGATAGAAGATCCTCAGGAGCAGGCTGTCAGCGTACTGCGGCCGGAGCTCGTTGTACCCTGGCAAAGCTTCAACATGCTCACCAAGAGTTGCGGGCACTTTGACTTGTTTTTCTTTTGTCATAGGTTGCAATTCCTGCATTATGAACCGACCTATATTTCTAAATTACAGTTCTCTCTCATTCGTCATGACTCGATTCCAGCGCTGAACTGCGCAATGCCAGCAGCAAACAAAACCTAAGTGGTAATTTGACCATTTATCATTTCACCGAACTCTTCTCAGTCTAGCATCAGGAATTTTAGTCGTCGAGCGAGGAAGCATTTGTCCTTGGTCCCGCAGGCAAAAGTTGTTTGTTAACATAAATAAAAATTGAAAAGTTGTGTCACGATTCTCACCTCCAGTGCTCAGATAATAGAAAGTGACCACCAAGGCTGCCAGCGCGAGCAGTAGGAGAGCGACTGTCGACCACCATAGCGAGGTAAGGATACCGCCTCTGCAAAATAATAGGTCCAGGTAATATAACTTGGAAATGATATTTCTAATTCTTTTAAATTTCAGACCCCGTCCACATGGCGTAAAATGGTAGTTCATGATCCCATTACACGACAAATTTGTAATATGAGGAGTACCCGCAAAGTGTACTGCAATTATTACGCGATGCGCGTTGAAATGATGCGTGTTCAAAAATGCCGTGTGCAACTTGAAGCATCCGGCAGCAAAAAAACGTTCCACTCTTCCGCGAGCTGCTCTGCAATTACTAGTCAGGCGTACTACAGCGAAGAGTTACTTTTTTTTACAAATGTAACAGCGTATACGTGGTTGCTTCTATGAGCGCCTTAAGCACAACAAGCTAGAGAGGAAGGAGCGCTGCAGTAGTCCCGTACCGTATTTGTGTACCGTATTTCTGGAGCTTGCTAAAGCTCTCTCTCTATTGTAAACTGCGGCGTCCTCAGAACGTTGTTGTCAGGAAGCACCGGTATTTCGTCTTCTTTTCAGCGTTCGTGGGCACTATGGGCAACCCCTTATAGAGGGCATCGCGCCACGCATAGTTGGCACGAACTTTCCGCAAATCCACATTTTTCCTGATGTGCGCAATTCTTGATGTCGACTTTACATGTCGTGCCGAGGGCTTTTACCGCACCACCGGTACGTCACCGTAAAACAGGCGCGCCAAGCCAGCGGCCAATGGCGAGACGGAAATCGCTGTTGCTTTGGTGAACGCAGCGATCTGGTGGAAACTAGCGTAATGCAGCTCCGCGGCCAAACGATACATGAGAACACTTACTCTGCAACTTGGCCTTGGGACGGCGTAGCGAAGCGGTTAGCAGCGGCTCGCGGTGTGCCGTTACGGGCCCGCCCAGAAACAGGCCTCGTTCCTGCCCGAGTCCTCGGAACAGAGATGGCAGTTGAGCTAGTGCGGCCAGTCTGTGGCGTGCGAAAACGTGGTTCTCGGTGTTCGGTGATTATGAACTTATCATAGATTTAATCAGCACATGAAAAGCCTTCTGCCTCCAGCATGGCGCTTTACCCAGAGAAAAAGTTACAACGAATAACGGAGGTTAAACATGAAGAAAAAAGAAATTTTAGTAAATCACGTTCAATGTAGTATACAACGCTGTCCGCGTTTTATCATTGCGGTAGTAAATAATGAAACACAAAGCTACGAGAAGTTCGTTGCCATGTCGAAAGATTTCAAAAGCTGTTGAAATATTATATAGAGCCTAAACTATCTTATTTGACTGCGGAAGCTTGCATTTCGTTAGGCTTAGTGTCTATCCCAGAACAGTGACTAACCGGCGGACGTTGGAGAAGTAAATGACAATAGCAAGAGCGTCAGACACACTCCACGACTTCGCTTTTGGTGTTTGATATTTCTCGTTTTATCGTCACATACACTGGGATTTGAGACACTAATGATGCTTGGGGAATCGCAACGTTGTTGCGATCATTTATAGCTTGTTCATGAAGATTGTACAGGATGAGTGTTTTTACCAAAGGATAGACAACCTTGTGTTCATATGGCATAACCCAGAGTTCTAAGGTTTACATAGATTGCAATTACCTGAACCGTGTGATGGAGCCCGTGTACTGCAGCACCATTAGAAATGACAGATACTTTGGTAAATTATCAGAAGATGGGAAAAATTAGGCCTGCTATTAGGATTGTCTTACACTTACATACAGTGCTCTGATTCCCGGTATGCCTTGCAGTGATTTTACAGCAAGGTAATTTGTTTCAGAAATACAATGCGATCTATGTTGCTCAATGATATAACTAAGTATGCTTGGGTATTCATGAGCGTATATGTAAATTCACAATGTTAAGAGTTCCCCCCATTCTTAAGTGATTGATTCTGAATGTGTAACTTTGGCTTGTAAAATGGCCTCCTATTATCATGGGTCATTTGTCGAAGCATGAGTGAAGTGCTAATAGGCTAAAACGCGTTATTGTTTATTGAATAAAAAACCCTAAATAGGCAAAAATTATATCATCAAATTGAGACATTCTCTTGACGTTCAGTGCTCCATACTCACTGGGATTGAAAGCGGTGCAAAAACGCAAATACAAGAACGCACAGATGCCGCGGTAAGCCCGCGTTGGACGTTGTTTTTCATGCTATGTACCACCTGAACAAGTATTAATCTACCAAGTTACAGCGATGTCTGCTACTACCAATCCTGCTCATTATTCCCTTTTGGCACTAACTTTGACACACCGCCCGCAAATGCTTTAAATTCGCATGGCATAATTCTCCGACACTCAGTATTACATTCCAAAAAAAAGAAAAGCAAGGAGTGTGTTCTTTCGTGTGAGTTTCGGTGATTAGTGTCTATTAGCGTGTGATTAAATATTCAATTATTCTGCAATTAGTCAGTCTCGGTCTTTGCATAAGACGAATCAAATATTAGGCCCAAAATGCATGCACTGTTTGTTTTTTTGGTTGATTTCATTTCGCGCAAAGATGAAGAAATACTCATAACGTTTGTCACTGAGGTAGCTGTTTCGGCTTTTTGGCTTAGCTTGGCAAATGGTGAAAGCGCATAAAACAAAGACCGAGAAGAGGTTTGACACACACGAGTGGTGAGTTACGTGTGATCCGGTTTACAATGAGTGTTCAGTTTTGAGCTGAAGTGAAAATCAGTCAGCCCGCAAGATCATTGAGGCGGAATTAGTTGACAGATTAGGTCGATGTGAAAACAGCGCGCCCTTGACAAGGACGGACCGAGGAAGGAGAAGACACAGGCGCTGACTAACAAATTAAGTTTAACCCTGAAGATAGATTAGGTATCGCATATGTTTCGAACCGTCAATAGCTCTCTCTAAGAAAGAGCTTTTTTTTTGCGTCGTGATAGGAATTCCGCGTGGACGGCACACACGCGATGTCTCACGGATTTTGCGCTATATATGTGGTTGCTCGTTTCCGAATAAAATAGTGTTGTAAGTCGGCGTTCATGATTGTCAAGCCCCTTCTCTGTCTTCGTCTTGTCCGCTTTCACCCGGTGTCTTGACGTTGGTCCTGAAACGCGGCACTTCGAACAATCGTCGAACATGCTAGGGTCTTTCAAGCAAAGTCATACCCTGCAGCAATACGCATCACAATGAAGTTACGGCTACTTATCCACTCAGGAAGCCTGCATAAATGTGCACACTGCGTTTCAAGCCATTTGAAGAAACACGCGGTGCGTGACGCACCCTCCGAAGTAGTACACACCGCCACTGAACGGGTTATGAATACTGCAACGAGAATTGGATGTAGTTCTAGAATAACCATCCAATTTGAGGACGGGAATTAACCGGCTACGTGAACCTTTCGCGTTAGCATCTTCCCTAGACCCGCCACCGTGCTCTAGAGGTTATGGCGCTCGATTGCTGACCCGCAGGTCACGGGATCGAATCCCGGCCGCGGCGGCCGCATTTTAGTTGGAGCCGAAAGTGCATGAAGCCTGTGTACTTAGATTTAGGTGCACGTTAGAGAACCCCAGCTGGTCAAAATTGCCGGAGCCCTCCACTACCCCGTCTCTCACAGTCATATGGTGGTCTTGGGACGTTAAAGCGCAACAATTGTTATTATTGTCTGCCTGCTCCCTAGTACTGTGTGGCAAATAGATAAGCACAAAAAATGGGCAAGCACCAAAACTCGTACTTACCTCCGAAATGGGCTCTACCTCTGAAAATTAATAATTCGGCAGTATTGTTTTCGTTCCCTGCGCCCTGCGCTGAAGTTCTTTCCTTGACTTGGTCCTCTGTCGTCAGCTCTGGCAGTGCACCATCGCTCTGGCCTTTCCATTCGGCGCGCTTCTCAGCAGAGTAGCCTAATTTTGTAAATGCCTCATCACGCTACGAGGTGGCGATTTTAGCTCATGGCTCGTAGAAGAGATACTGGGACACTCGTGTGGCTGTCGCACCGCAATCGATGGCTCTTATTCAAGTAAGGGTTATATGGGATACGCACGATATTGGACCATGAGTTTACTTACGGTAAGGGTCAATTAACTGTCAGAATAACTAATGAATATGTATCGATTGTTCACTGAATGAGCATACGGTTTTCTTGTAGACAGCTGGGGTCGTTGCGGTGCGTGGCGGAGCTGGTATAATCCACGCATCCTTTTACATGACATCTTAGATCATCCAGGACAAGAACGTCGACATGGGAGTGCCACTGCCAGATGATTGAGCGAAGAATATGGGTCGCCTGCAATATTTTTTAATTGTGAAATTGTTCTTAGGTGCGGTTTATGCATGCGATGGTGGCGTAGCCTGGTCACGTAGCAGTCACGTAGCATAAAACGGCTAACCTAAGCAACGATGTTACGTGAAATAAAGATTTAACAACAGTACTTCGCGCCAATGTGACGGACCTAGGCAATATTAGGCAATAACAATAGTACTGACAGTTGGGTTAGTTGGTACTGATTCATGACTTTTTTTTGCGCAACATACACTCGGACAAGAAGAAATAGACACCACGGGTGCATGTTAGGGAATTTTGGAATACAGGTCCGAAAAGTTTGGAATCCTAAAGCGCTTTGCGTGAACTCGCTTTGGGCCAAGCAGGAAGTGAGAGTTTTCGAATAAGGCTTTCGCTTAGTGTTTGCGCCTTGCGCTTGCAGAGCCGCAGTGCTGAGAAAGGCAAATTACGATTCTGAAGAAGAAGATGTGCCTCCATCCAGCAGCATCGCCAACGCTTGGCTCGCTCGGCTCGTGTTTCTGATCGCTGCTGTCCCGCTGGACTGTGCCTCTCGCTGCGTCGTCGCTGACAAGCGTATCATCGCTGAACTGCTAATAAACCTCTTCACAATTGGTGGAGTGCTGTACTTCCCCGTCGCTACACCCTGGAGCTGCGAAGCCGAACGCTTCCGCCCATCATGACCGACACAGCTAACCCACCGGCGCCTTTACCCCAGTCCGTCACCTGCACCGGCATCTCTCGGATACGGGACCCAAAGATCTTCAGCGGTGCAGATGAGACCGACGTAGAAGACTGGTTTGACCACTGCGAACTGGTGAGCGCGCATAACAAGTGGAATGACCCCGACAAGCTAGGCTACGTCATATTTTATCTCACCGATGTCGCCGAGCTATGGTACAACAACCACAAACACGGCATCCCCACATGGTCCGCTTTCAAGACGTCGTTCTCTGAAGTGTTCGGACGACCGGCGGTCCGAAAGCAGCGCGCAGAGCAGCGCTTGCGCGTCCGCGCTCAGCAGACAGGCGAGAGCTTCACCAGCTGTATTGAGGACGTCGTCGACCTTCGCCGACGTATCAACGACTCCATGCCCGACACTGACAAGATCCAACACATCCTCAAAGGTATTGACGAAGGCGCATTCCACATGCTCGTGGCTCGGAATCCACGCACAGTGTCAGAAGTCGTCAGCTTATGCCAGAGCTACGACGAGTTGAAGCAGCAACGTGGACTGACTCGACAGCCTCAGCGGAGCGGCGAGTCGCTGTCCAGTCTTGACACCATGCATGACAATTCCACGTTGCTTCAGCAGGTCCGAGACTTCGTTCGTGAGGAAGTGGCTCGCCAACTTTCTTTGCTTCCCTTCACTCACGAGCCCACCTCCCGTCTGCCCGCCACGCTCCGCACTGTCATTTCCGAGGAGGTCGCCCACGCTGTCCCCCCTTGCGCACCACGAGCCGTCTCCAGCTACACCTGTCAACTACGCGCCTGCAGCCCAGCCTGTGGCCGCTCCTGTCACCTATGCGCAACCCGTGCAGCCTGTAGCCGCACCCCTCACGTATGCACAGGCAGTGCGTAGGCTTCCGCAGCCAGAGTACACCGTGCACAGCCTGCGCGACCACCCGTTTATACGGCATATTGGGCAGCACCCCCAGTCAACCATCCTTGGAGGACGCCTGATAACCGCCCGATATGTTATGCCTGCGGCACTCCCGGACGATGCCCTCACCGATGCTACAGTTGTTTTCACGCCGTCCGATGTCAGCAGCAATATGTATGTGTTCAATCCGCTCTCCGCGCAAGTCACGTTGCTTGCAGGCGAATGTCTCGGCCGCGTGGAAGACCTCGACTCATCGTCTCTGGTTGACGTCCCGGACGATTACTGCGACCAACCGCATGCCCTTTCAGCCCTGGAGGAGTCGTCATGTGACATATTTTCTAGCGCCATCGCCGATACCCTCACGCCTGCCGAACACGCCGACCTTCTTCTTTCCCTGCACGAATTTCGCAATTCCTTCGATGTGTCGCAACCTCAACTAGGCCGCACGTCGCAAGTGCAGCATTACATCGACACAGGCGTACACCAGCCATTGCGTCAAAGACCATACCGCGTCTCCGCTGAAGAGCGCCGCGTCATTAATGACCAAGTCGAAGACATGCTTCGCAGGGATGTTATTCGACCATCTCACAGTCCCTGGGCATCTCCTGTCGTCCTTGTTCGTAAGAAAGACGGGTCTATCCGCTTTTGCGTAGACTACCGTCGTTTGAATAAGATAACGCGCAAGGACGTCTATCCTTTGCCGCGCATTGATGACGCCCTTGACACTCTTCAAGGAGCAGAATTCTTCACGTCGCTTGATTTGAGGTCTGGCTACTGGCAAGTCTCAATGGCTGAAGCCGATCGCCCGAAAACAGCATTTGTCACGCCTGACGGTCTATATGAATTTAACGTCATGCCCTTTGGGCTTTGTAACGCGCCCGCCACGTTTGAGCGGCTTATGGACAACACGCTACGTGGCCTGAAGTGGTCTATGTGTCTTTGTTATCTCGATGATGTCGTGGTCTTATCGCCCGATTTCCCTACACACCTACTTCGCCTTCGGCATGTTTTGACTTGTCTAACCAACGCTGGCCTTCAACTGAACCTCAAGAAATGCCGCTTCGCTGCACGGGAGCTGATCATCTTAGGACGCATCGTGTCCAAGCAAGGCGTGTTACGGGACCCTGCAAAACTTCGGGCAGTCGCAGAATTTCCCAAGCCGACGACTATGAAGGAACTTTGGAGTTTTGTAGGCCTATGTTCCTATTTCCGGCGCTTTGTTCGCAATTTTGCATCTATCATATCACCATTGACCCAGCTTCTTCGCGGTGACGTGGACCTCTCCACCTGGTCCCCTGAATGCGACATCGCCTTCGCAACGCTGCGCCGCCTGCTCACTTCCCCACCTATTCTTCGGCACTTCGATCCGACAGCTCCTACCGAAGTACACACAGACGCCAGCGGCGTTGGGCTCGGCGCTGTCCTCGCTCAACGAAAGCCAGGCTACTCAGAATACGTAGTCGCTTACGCAAGTCGCACGCTGACGAAAGCGGAAACTAATTACAGCGTGACCGAAAAAGAGTGCTTGGCTCTGGTGTGGGCGCTTGGAAAGTTCCGGCCATACTTATACGGCCGCCCGTTCGACCTGGTAACCGATCACCAGGCGCTTTGTTGGCTCGCCACGTTGAAAGACCCTTCTGGCCGCCTAGCACGATGGGCACTCCGCATCCAGGAGTACGATATTCGAGTCGTATACCGCTGCGAACGCAAGCACTCTGATGCCGACGCCCTGTCCCGTTCACCTTTACCTCCAGATTCGGCGTGCGGAACCACTTGCGTCCACCCCTTGTCATCTCTCGATCTCGACTCGATAGCCACCGAGCAACGTCGTGACCCGTGGATTGCATCTCTTCTTGATTATCTATCTGGCACGTCCGCTCTTGCTTTGTCTCGGTCCATCCGACGCCAAGCTTCCCATTAGGCAATCCGCGATCAACTGCATCACCGCCGCAACTACTCTGCTGATGGCCGCCGGTGGCTGCTGGTCATTCCACGCAGCTTGCGATCACGAGTATGCGCCTCTCTCCACGACGATCCGCAATGTGGCCACGCTGGAGTGTTCAAAACATACAAACGCCTTCACCATCGGTATTGCTGGCGTGGTATGTACAATTACGTGCGGAAATTCGTGAAGTGCTGCCCTGATTGCCAACGACGCCAATCGCCACCTCTACGTGCCACAGGTGCATTGCAGCCGCTTCCATGCCCTGCGAAACCGTTCGATCGCGTCGGCGTTGACCTCTACGGTCCCCTTCCAATGACACCGGATGGGAATCGCTGGATTATAGTTGCTGTCGACCATCTGACACGCTACGCCGAAACTGCCGCTTTGCCGAGTGCTACCGCTCGGGATGTCGCCTCTTTTGTTCTACATCACTTCATACTACGACATGGCGCACCTCGAGAGCTCCTTAGTGACAGATGACGCGCTTTCCTCTCCGAGGTTGTCGAAGCCATGCTTTCTGAATGCAACATCATTCATCGAACGACCACGGCATACCATCCGCAGACTAACGGGCTCACAGAACAGTTTAACCGCACGCTGGGTTATATGCTCTCGATGTACGTGGCATCTGACCATGGTAATTGGGACCGTGTTCTACTATACGTAACATTCGCGTACAACACCGCGATACAAGCAACTACGGGATTTTCGCCTTTCTTTCTCCTTTACGGACGCGAGCCTTCACATACCATCGACACTGTACTTCCCTACCGCCCTGATGCTTCCGAGTGTCAACCTATCTCCGACATAGCTCGACAAGCCGAAGAGTGCCGCCAGCTCGCTCGCACTTTTCTCACTTCCAGATCCTAGCTATGCCCCAGGGTCTCTTGTATGGCTGTCTGTCCCATACCAAACTCCAGGACTATCCTCGAAGCTCTTTCCAAAGTACGAAGGGCCCTATCGCGCCTTGGAGCAAACCTCTGTCGGAGATCAGCAGACGACGAAGAAGAGGTGATAGTGGGCTGCTTTCTCCACAGCGAACGGGACAGATGTGCGTGCAGCACTAATCATCATCATAAACATTTAGTGTTCCATTGTCGCCATCTGTAAACTGACGAAGCCGTCAGTTTACAGACCTTCCGTTCTTTGATCGTCGGTTTCAACGAGACGTCTTATGTCAGAGGCATCTTCGACGGAGGCAGTCAACGCACGTTCATTAAAGAAGACCTCGTGAGGCGCTTGGGACTGAAGATCATTAGACAGACTTGCCTATCGGTGAACACGTTTGCCTCTGGCACCCCTTCTCATGTGAAAACATGCAATGTCGTCGAGGTTCGTCTGCGGAGTCAATTTGATGACAACGAACACATCATCAAAGCCATATCCATGCCGGTAATTTGCAAAGACATCCCCGCCACAGCCATGGCATGCTCCTTCGCAGCGAAATTGAGAGAGGAAAGTTACCGACTGGCAGACGACCGAACAGTGCCTCGAGGTTGTGGCGAGAAAGGCATTAGCCTGCTTATGGATGCGATCAACTCTGGAAGATTGTTAGCGGCGAAATCATACGCAGCACAGGCGTACAAGGATTGGTCGCAGTCAAGACCACTCTCGGATGGACGCTCCAAGGTCCTGTCAAGAGAACGGAAGTCATGAGCGGAACATCCGAAGTGATGATCTGCGTCCTGCGAGTGCAAGCTGAAGAAACTAAAGGATTAGAGCAAAGCGCACTGGAGTCGCTTTCGACATTGGATTCTATCGGAATTGCAGCAAAGGAAGCAACTCACAGGCACGCTGACGCTTTGTCTGTTTTCCAGAGTAAAATTGGGAAGATTAGGAAACGGTACGAAGTAGCCGGGCCACGTAAAGACCGGAACATCGAGATGCCACAAGACGACAGCGTCGCAATTACTCGCTTACAAAATGTGGTTGAACGTATCTCGAAGCCCTCAGGAGTGACCGAAAGATACGAGACAGCGTTTCGTCCAGACATTCTTTCCGGCCATGCTAAAGTTGTACCTGACAAGGAACCAGTGGATGGCCCTGCGTACTACAGGCGACACAACGAAGTCATTCGAGAGGACTCGCTTACCACCAAGCTCCGCGTGGTGTTTAATACACCCTTTCACGCCAGAGGAGAAAGATATCGAAACACTTTCCTTGAAACTGGACGGATCACAGCAAGGGTGCAACGTTTTCGCTCCAACGGTAAATTCAAGATTAAAAAAAGATGGAGCCACTTCTGCTGAAGAAAAAATATTGGCAGCCGAGAGATTTTTGATCCGACAAGTCCAACCTGAATCGTTTTCCGGCGAACTAGATTGCCTGCGACGAACCATCTTCACTGAAGATGAAGTGGTGCTCAATTCTAGGCTACTAAGGTATTCTCAAGTTCATCCCAACGAGCCCTCAGCCCTCACGCCAGCGCATTTCTTGGTTGGCCAGCAACTGGCTACGTTGCCAGAAGAATTGGGACCGTCAAGCCAAGTTACAAGCCACAGTGCAAGAGACTACCAGCGCCGTTTTCTACATCGACAAAAAATGATCAAAGACTTCTGGAAGCGATGGAAGCATGAATATTTGCTACAATTACCAGCTGCTCATCGCTCACCCACGCATCAATCAAGGAACATAAAGGTCGGCGACATCGTGATTGTAGACTTTCCGAAAACGCCCAAGTTATTATGGCCACTAGCCCGGGTTCAAGAGGTGTACCCAGGATACGACGGACTTGTACGCGCCTGCTCAATTCGTTTACAGGGAGGCAAGATCTTCAAGCGGCCCGTGCAGAAGCTACATCGTCTAGAGCAGGGGTCTCAAACTCACCTCAGCCAGCGGGCCGCAGTCACGCAATTTAGTCCCGCAAGGGCCGGGGCAATGCAGGAGGTATAAGCGGGGGGTGGGGGGGGGGGGGGTGTACAATTTGCCTGCAAGCGCTGCTATTTGAAAGAAAACTTTCCCATATCTTATACACAAGTCATTTCTGAAGGCGATTTGGTGCCAAGATTCCAAAAAAATGTCGATACCGATATCCAAAATTACTCAAATCTGGACGCCGATCGTAAAATATAACTTTTGTTTCTCGGTTATGTTTCAAAACAAGGTGAACACAAGGGATGCCTCACGGAGACAATGTCTTAGAACAGTGAGGTCTGTAGCCCGCGAACATACTTGATAAGGAAAAAAAATGCCTCCTCCTCCCCGAAAGGAATCGTGAGGAAATGCGAATGCATTTCGCGCGCGCTTCACTCCATTTATATATGGTGGTTGTGGTTCGAAGAAGGAAAAGGCGCCTAATTTCTGCAGCCCGGTCGGGAGCACGGCGCAGCGCCTGTTTTTTTCTTTTTTCTTTTTTTTTCTTTTTTATCGCGGTAGCTTCGCTGAGCTCCCGCGATGCGAGCGCCCTCACGCGCCAGAGCGCGCTCCTCCTCTCCACTTTGCTAGGGGCGAGGATAAGCGCGCGCGCCCGCAGCTTTTGCTATGGGAGAGAGAGTGAGAGCGGAGAGATAACACCTGCCGGCGCGCGGACACCTCCTCAACCTATCCTCCTCCCCGCGGACAACGCCGGACAACGCCGGAGAACGCCGCCTGACATAGCCCGACTAAGAAATGCATTCGCATTTTAAAAAAAGTGGGGGGGCGAAGACAGTCATGTAAGGGCCGCGGGCAGCAATCGAGAGCCTCGCGGGCCGCATGCGGCCCGCGGACCGCGTCTTTGAGACCCCTGGTCTAGAGCTAGATGTGACCGCATTTGAGGCCCCGGAGGATGTCGGAGATCAGCAGACGACGAAGAAGAGATGATAGTGGGCTGCTGTCTCCACAGCGAACGGGACAGATGTGCGTGCAGCACTAATCATCATCATAAACATTTAGTGTTCCATTGTTGCCATTAAAGTCATTTTCTTGGGTGTGTCTCGCGGCTCCGTCTTTCTGGCGGCGCCATACTTATCGAAGGCCGGCTTTCCGCGACACCTCTCCGGTCAATTTTCTTATCGAGCCAGTTCCTCGATCGGATGACATGCGCCGGCGTGGACGTGACATTGTCCATGTTTCACGTCTCAAGCCTTATCATGAGCCTCTGCCTCAAACATCTTAGGTCGCCAGGATGGCTCTTTTTCAGCGGGGGCGATTGTGAAGAAGATGTGCCTCCATCCAGCAGCATCGCCAACGCTTGGCTCGCTCGGCTCGTGTTTCTGATCGCTGCTGTCCCGCTGGACTGTGCCTCTCGCTGCGTCGTCGCTGACAAGCGTATCATCGCTGAACTGCTAATAAACCTCTTCACACGATGAATAATAATGGAAAGCTGGGAGAGAAAATTACCTTCGGCACCCATATTGCCTCAAATTTTTATATGCAATATGTAGTGGTAATGAGTGCGCAGGCAATTCAAAATGTAGCATATTTGTCGTAATGAGCCAGGACAAGCCCACTTCTAGCTATTCTAGCTGCGTTGAGCATACGAGCTCTGAAATAGACAACTAATCTTAAAAACATGGAGTATGTTTCGGCCAATCTTTCTTAAAAACGTGAGATATGAGAAAGCGATAGCCTAAACCAACATTTTTTAATTTGCAATGTCATGATGCGGTAACATCATGAAATGAGTGAACCAGTGTGTTCTGCGCGTATCCTGTTAGAACCATACCCAGCAAGTGAATAGATAAGCAACCCACTGTGCCTTCATAAACTCGTGTATTTTCTCTGTAGTGAATAATTGGAGACGACGATGAAGCAGCCAAGAAAGAAAGCCACAACGTTGGTGGTAGGCACGCGACCCGAGCTTGCGCTTGCCTGGATTTCGGTCTCTTGAGGTCCCCCGTCGTTCGTTTACGTTTGTGCGTGAATAAAGCACGTGACATCTGCAATAAACCAATCGTGCAAAAGCTGCTGCGGCGACCACGTCGGTTATTACAGCGGCGACGAGGCACGGTTCTGCCCATGCAGAAGGGGCGGTTCCGCCACGATGACCATCGGCGCTCGCATCGGTGACTGTCACCTTAAGAGCAGCTTTTCATGGGACGATTACGTTGAGCGTATTGAGTTATGCTACGCGGCTATCAAGCTCGCAGAAGACGCCGACAAGAAGGCAACGTTGCTCAGTTGCTGTGAGGAGGAGAGCTACTCCCTGATAGCTACCCACGCAAAGCCTGTTAGACCGCCAAACGCTTGCTATCAGTCCATCGTAAAGGCAGTGAAGAACCACATCAATCCGAAGCCCTCCAAGCTGTTTTCGAGGCATGTATTCTCCGAATGAGATCAGCACGATGGCGAGACAGTCGCTGACTGCGTTACAGCCTCACGCAAGCTAGCCGAGAACTGCGGATTTATGTACAAGGATATCCCGCTTGACATAATGCTCAGGGACCGATTAGTTTTTGGAATTTCCGACAGTTTAGTGCTGGAGCGCCTGTTGGCAGAGTAGAACCTGCCGTTTGGGACAGCCTAATACCTGACAGTCACAGCCAAGTCTGTTGCAAAACTGCAAAGAGTTATCGACAGTCAGCGTTAGTAAAGCCCAAATGCCACAGCCGAGGTGGACACGCAACGTCTGAAGAAAGGGCAAGATGAAAAATCTGCAGGTGCGCAGTTAAAACGATGGTGTTTCTGCTGCTCGGGTAACCACGCTGCGTATCACTGCAAGTTTTGAACGCGGAGTGAGCTTTAACAGTTCCCGCAAAGGTCACCTAGCCAAGGCATGGCGCAAGAAAAAAGGTGGGCAGGTGAACCACCAGCTGGAAAGTATCGTAAGTTCAGCGCAAACCGAGTATGATCACTTGCGATGTATTAGCCAAGTAACCAGCGGTTCTCCCAAGTTTATGGTTACCATAAGCATTGGCGGACAAACAGTACCGATGGAAGTGGGTGCCAGAGCACCCACATCAACTATCAGCGCCAATTGGTCCAGGAAACTGAAGGTGGCAACAAGCATTAAGCTTGAAGAAGCGAACGCACACTTTGCAACTTGGACCATGAAATAACTAGACATCATCGAAAAGTCTACCCTTCCAGTCATAGACATCACCGGAAAAGCTACACTTCCAGTCCAGTTTAAAGAGAGAGAGAAAACGTTTTATTAAACTAAAAATATAGAAACCACGCATGTGGGAGGGAACCCTAGTCCGGGTTTCCTATAATGATCTCGGCGACCACCCGGGCGCGTTGAACCAAGGCCTGGCGGACCTCGGGAGGTCCGTCGCAGAGGGCATCGTCCCACAGTTCTTTGGTGCTGAAGGGGCGCAGGATATCGGGAAGGGGAGGAAATAATTTTGCGGCGCACTCCACCGTGACATGAAATACCGTTGGGGAGCTGCCACAGCCCGGGCAAGAGTCTGCGTAGCGGTCAGGGTAGAATTTATGCATGGAGAGGAGGTTGGGGAAGGTATGCGCTTGGAGTTGGCGGAGTTCCACCTCTTCCTCTCGCGAAAACGACGGCGGTGGCGGGTGCATGGTGTGTCTAGCTCTGGTGTAGTAGGTTAATATGTCTCGGTATGTGAGTGGAGGGCCCACTTGATCTGGACTCTCGGCCTCGCCATGCCGTGCAGCTCGGTGGGTAAGTTCTCGAGCGACCGCGTGAGCGCGATCATTACCCGGCAGGGAGGCGTGACCAGGAGTCCAGAGCAAGCGGATACGTTGTGGGCTGGATGTGTCTATGTTTGGTGTCTTGTGTAGGATGTGGTGAGCCACCTTGGAGAAGCCGCGTTCCATCAAAAAGGCTCGGCATGCTTGCTGTGAATCGATTAGAATATACACCTCTCCAGGAATGTGAAGAGCGTGCCGTACAGCAAGCGCGACCCCGAGGGCTTCACCATCTGCAGGTGTAGAACTCTGCAAAGAGGCGGCCGTAAGAAATGTTTCGTCGCCATCCAACACTACCGCGGAATACCCGTTGCAGCATCGTGCAGAATCAGTGTATAAGGTAATTGCTTCAGGGATATCGCTGAGCATGCGCATCAGGTACCGAACACGGGCGCGCCGCGTCCCGCGTCATGCTCAGGGCTCATGTTCCGGGGTAGCGGATGCACCTTCACGGTTCGGCGGACCCAAGTCGGGACAGCGATAGCGGTGTCCTGGACGTCATTGTGCAAAACTGGGTATCCCAGTCTCGAGAGCAAGTGTCGCCCAGTGGGTGTGAGCAAAAGGCGTTGTCTTTGGTTGGTCCACTGAGCTTCCAATAGCTCACTGAGGGTGTTATGCGTCCCTAGGGCTAGTAAACGTGTCGTGGCGGTGTGATGTCGAAAGGCGAGCTTGGTCGCCTTTCGCAGCATTACGTCGACCCGCGTCTGCTCCGACTGTGTAAGTCTGTGAAACGGGAGATGGTACGTGATGCGACTGATTACACAAGCCTGCACCAGCCGCAGCAGGTCCCGTTCTCGCAGTCCCGAGCGCCTGTTTGAAACCCGTCGTATTATGGCAAGAATCTGTTCGGTTTGTCGGGACAGGAGAGAGACAGTGTAGTCCGCTTTCCCGTTTGCTTGAACGTGTAAGCCAAGTATGCGAGCACGCTCCACATGGGGGACGGGAACGCCATCCACGTGCACGACAATCTTGGGTGGCGGGGTAATGCTGCGCGCCCGGATGAGAACAAGCTCGGACTTTTCAGGGGAACAGGTCAAGCTGCACTGTCGTGCGTAGGCGGTAACGATGTCGGCTGCCTGCTGTAAGCGATCCTGAATAGCCCCGTCTGACGCTCGCGTTGTCCAGATCGTGATGTCGTCTGCGTAAATTGCATGGGCGACATCGGGGATCTGATCGAGTATCTGAGGTAGTCTTGCCAGGGCAATATTAAACAGGATGGGGGACAGAAGTGATCCCTGAGGGGTGCCGCGACCTGTAAGGCGAATCGTGTTCGAACGGTGTGGCCCTATCCCGATGCTGGCTGTTCTGTCGCGCAGAAAGGAACGAATGTAATTATACATGCGGCTGCCGCAATGTGATTCTGCGAGATTCTTGAGGATCATATCGTGTGCCACGTTATCAAATGCCCCCTTTTTGATCAAGGGCGAGTATGGCCCTCGTCTGGACACGCGACGGAGTGCCCATAACCTCTTCCTTGAGCTGTAGAAGCACGTCCTGCGTAGAGAGATGTGCCCGAAATCCGAACTGTGAGTGGGAGAAAAATGACTGTCGTTCGAGGAAAGGTTGCAGACGCCGTAAAAGCACGTGTTCCATTAATTTCCCGACACAATAATAATATCTGGGGTTTTACGTCCCAAAACCACGATATGATTATGAGAGACGCCGTAGTGGAGGTCTCCGGAAATTTTGCCCATCTGGTGTTCTTTAACGTGCACTGACATCGCACAGTACACGGGCCTCTACCATTTCGCCTCCATCGAAATGCGACCGCCGCGGCTGGGATCGAACCCGCGACCTTCGGGTCAGCAGCCGAGCACCTTAGCCACTGATCCACCGTGGCGGACAATTTCCCGACGCAGGAGGTAAGGGATATTGGCCGTAAGTTTGCTATGGCTATGGGTATGCCTGGTTTAGGTATTAAGGAAATATCACCATGACGCCATGCCTGCGGTAGTGTACCCGTATGCCAATAGTCATTGAAGAGGGTCGTGAGATGATTTAGATCTGAGTCACTGATACCCCTGTCACACGGCAAGTCTAATGTCATTTACAACGAATGTCATTCGTTTGTAATGTCATTTGTTTGCTGTCACACGGGGAAACTAAATGCCATTCGACGAAAATGGCATTTCCCGTCGAATGAGTATTCTCGACGCCAGGGACTTTTAGGGAGATGGCTGTTAACTTACGTAAACGTAACTTTTGTAATTTGTAAATATCTTATTCTTTACTAGATTAGCTTATTACTGGTTTGATGGCATAATAGCAGGCGCGAAAGTTTCTAAAACAAAGCTACTCTCAGCTACAGCGCCTGGAAGCCGGCCATGTTTCATTTGTGCTCTGTTGTCGTTGTTGCCTGTATCGCGAGTGTTGATCGTCTGACTGCATGTGTTGTGGTGATCAAGGTGGTGATTAAGCGAAATTGCTGGCGCTGTCTCATTTCCGCAGCCGGGGAGTCAGTCGTGCGCCCGCTCATATCGTCGACCATATTGGTTTTCGGGTGGCTCTTGGCTCGACTTCGTTTGTGTCGCGCAGCTGTGGCAACTTGTGTAAAACGGCTGTGTTTATATTGTAAGAGCATCCTTTTCGTGATAAAAAATTATTTTTGAGGATACGCGCATGTTACATGCAAGTTTTAATAGATTTTTATTTCTCCCAGAGCCACGGCTCAGAAGGGCTAAGGTCATGGTCATCATTTTAAAATGACATTTGATTTCGTCTTGTGACAGCAAGCAGGTAAAATGACATTTAGGTCCGCTTAATGTCATTTGGTGTAAATGACATTAGATTTGCCGTGTGACAGGGGTATGAGGTTTCGAAGGGCTGAAAATCGAATGTGATGAGCGCCTGGTGCCGTGTTTGGACGGAGATCTTGAAGTACTACGCGAACCTCATCGACTGTTATGTCCGCGTCGAGTTCCTCGTTAGATTCTTCCCCGTGCGGGTAGTCGGGATACATTGGTACGGGGCCGGTAGCGATGAAACGTTGTTCAAGCTCTTTGAGAAGGCCGGATGGGTCGTTTCTGTACATATGTGTTAAGTGGTGTAGTTGGTGAAAAGTTTGCGTCTTGGTTGCGGATGGATTTATGAGGGCGCGAAGTATCGACCATGTTTTCGCAGTGCCCAGGGTGCCTGAAAGACGCTCGCAGAAACGCCGCCAGTTGTTGCGGACGAGGTGCTGCGCGTATCCTTGTGCCTCCTGCGAAAGTTGGTCGATACGCCGGCGAAGCTTTCGATTGAGGCGTTGGCGCTTCCAACGCCGCGTGAGCCCTCTGCGCGCCTCCCACAGATGCAGGAGGTGTGGGTCCACGTCCGGGTTTGTGGTTGTGGTAACGACTGCGCGCGTACACGCATCGAGGTCATCAGAAAGAGTCTCTAGCCATTTTTCGTACACTAATTCCTTGGGAGGGTTCTGTCGACGCTCCCTGAACCGCACCCAGTCCGTGATGTGCACCCTCCGCTCAGGACAGCGTGGATTGGGTAGTGTTAGTATTGTGGCCACAATATAGTGGTCACTGCCTAAATGTTCGTCAAGAGGACCATGCGCAATTACGGGTCCTGTGTTTTTAAAAAAAGTAAGGTCGGGACATGTGTCTCGTGAGACACTGTTCCCTATACGGGTAGGGTGTCCGGGATCTGTATGTAATGTGTATCGCAAGTTGCATATATCATCCCAGAGCCTAGTTCCCTTGGCCGCAGATTTGCGGTACCCCCCAAACTGTGTGCGGAGCGTTGAAGTCTCCGCCCACGAAAAGGGTGCGCCCAAGGCGGCCAAATTCAACTAGGAGGCGATGAAATGAGTGTGTGCGTGAGCGGGGAGAACTGTAAACTTTGAGTATGTATAAACTGCAACTTGTCTTGCCCTGGGTGATTATTTCAAGTATTTGATGTGGGATATCGATGCTTGCAGTGTGGGTGTTGCATGTGATGTTTTTCGAAACTAAGGCCCCCACAAGTGGAGAGTTACCCGCAAAAGTATTGAAGCTTGATAGAGTAGGCGAGGAGTTCGGCTCCTGTAGGAGGATAACATCTGGAGGGTAAGTGGTCATATCAACGTACTGTTGCAGGGATCCCCTTTTTTGACGGTATCCCCGGCAGTTCCATTGCCAGACCACGATCTGCTGCTGGTTAAGGGACGCCATCATCATCGTGAGAGGAAGTGCTTGGGCGGGAGTATGGGTGCGTCCGCCTTGCTCCAGGGATTGGTGGCTGGGGCCGCACGGATTGAGGATTCGGTAGGGGAGCGACAGAGTCAAGACGGGAGACTAACTCAGTGAAGAGGGCGTGTGTACGCTCTTCTGATGTCTGTATGACAGCGATTATCTCCTGCCGAAGCGCTAGAGACTCCTGCCTCGCACAGTCTATAGCCGCCTGAATTCTAGCGTTTGTATGCTCCATTGCAGCGTCCAGCTGCGCATGCATCTGAGCATAACGCGCCTCCATGTCACGGCGTAGCTGCGTGATTTCGGGGAAAGGATCGGAATGGGCATTCGGTGGAGCAGAGGGGCGGGACGTGTTGTGGGGTGAAGGTTGGGGCGGATTGAGCTGTGCGGGACCCTGCCCTCAACTTACCTCCCGAGGTGCCGCCTTGGCATTGCTGCTCTCCGAGGCCTGTGGTTGCTGATGGTTCGTTGCAGCTGTCGAAGTTGCCGGCTTGCCTTAGAGTGCCTTCTTGTAGGGCGATGGGGATGCCTGTGACGCCGGGATAGTAGGGCGCTTCTCCTGGATGCGTGCTGAAGTCGACTGAGAGCGGGGTCGGGAGCGGGACTTAGATTTTGTCCGTGCCTTGCAGCGGGATGTGGACCGTTTCTTCGATCGAGACCGGTCACTTTTCTTCAGCGGGGTTACAGAAGCATCAGTTGTCGCTGATGGAGGAGCTGCATTGGTGGATTCCGTCATTTGCCGCTGTTCCTCGTCGATGGCTTTTTTAACCCAGGATCGGTTGAAGGGCTGTCGCTGGCGTCGCGGGCACTGTGGAGCAGTGGTGGCATGATCCCCTCCACAGGATTTGCACTGTGGAGAGCACGCATGCAAGGGCATTGGATTATCGATCCCGCACTGCTCACAAACTTTCATGTCCGGTGTGGGGGCAATGGTCCGCTCGGTGTCCCAATTTGAGGCACGTTTTGCAGACCTGCTGTCGGGGGCGATGGGGGGTAGCAGCGTAGCTCTGCTCCAAGAAAGCGGACGAAGCGTGGCACGCGAAGGCCGTCGAAGGTGACCAGTGCAATATTCGTCTGACCCATCATCCGAGCCTGTAGTATCTGGATGCCAGTCGCTTGCATTTCTTCTACGAGCGTATGTGACGGGGTACCTGGTTCCAGTCCCGGAACAATACCCTTGCACGAATCGTCGGGGGGCTGCCAGATATGCAGATACCGGGTAGGTGCGTTGGCCGAGTAACAGCTCTTGGACCTTCAGGAGAGCGTCTGCAACGTGTGATGATGGGGTGCTTATTACGGCCAGGTTTTGCTCTGGTCGGGTTCTTAGAATGATGTTTCTACGGTCATGTGGGCTTACTCCGGCGGCGGCCCAAAGCGCGGTGGCCAAGGTTGGTCGAGGCCATTGCTCCAATCTGAGGCCTCCGAGAGGACGCAGGACAACTTTTTCATCTCGGAATGGAAGGGAAGGTAGGCGCTTTGCCACACTGGGCCTCGGCTTGGTGAGAGGGTTCTTCAAGTCAGTTGTGAGGGGCGACGCTGCTTCGAGGGCAGCGGCGTTGCGGGCGCGTCGCTTGGTGCGGGCCACCTTCCAGCAGGCACCATTGTACGCGTCCTCCTCCGCCGTGTGCGTGACGATAGTGGAAGCGTTGGAATCTTCGTCCATGCCTTCCCCAAATTGCGGGTCATTCTTATGTTCTGTGACAGGAAGACTGGCAGCGTTGGGGTCGGTCGATGACCCGACAGCACCTGCCTTGTCGGTGTCTGTGAGCGTCTCCTCGGCGTCGCTGAGCATCGTCGACGTAGTTCGCTCGGTGTCGCTACCAGAAACGGTGCATAATAGCGAGAATGATGCTAGACGCTGCCTGCGTTGAAGGTCGTGGTGGCTGTCGTCACGAAGAGCCCGAGACGGAACGCTGCCCACTGGAAGCGACATGCATCGACGCCGCCGCGCCTGGGTGGTACAGACGCCGGCTTCGTTAGGCTTAACGCGGTGGTCGCCACCTCGGGATTTTGAAGGCGTGTGAATCAGCTAGAAATAGACTCAGTGTCCGCAGCGGCACTGGGGAGCTCCGGCCACTAGGTGGGTCGAACTGGGTAGACGAATCGGATGCCGCAGTTGACTACCATCCGAAAAAGAGGATTGAAACGGGAGCTCGTGCGAAACACGTCCACACACTGTGGCCTACTGGCGGCGTTTTTTCAGTTTAAAGAGAAGACCTTAAAACTGCGACTTCTCGTTGTAATGAGCGAAGGTAGCAGACCTATTGGGCGTGACTGGTTCAACGTTTTGAACGTCAACGTTAGTGGACTTCACAGCATCAGTCATAGTGCAGAAGCTGTTATCGAAAAACTTCCGGATGTTTTCGGTGGAACCCTTTCCGGCGCAGCCCTACCTGTAGTACACACCGAGCTGAAGAAGGACGCCCAGCCAAAGTTTGTTAAACGTCTCAGCATTCATTTCGCTCTCAAGGATGGCGTCATCACTGAGCTGTATAAACTAGAAGGTCAAGCTGTGCTGCAAACAACTCAGTATGCGGAATGGGCCACTCCTGTGGTCATTGTGCGAAGAAAGCATGGTTCGCTGAGAGTATGCGGTGACAAGCGAAGCACAGACAACCAAGCGGTAACGAACAACGTTGACGCCTTACCTACTTGCAAAGAACTTTTCGCGAGGCTAGGAAGAGGTTTTTTTTTTTCAAAAATTTACTTGATGCAGCGTACCAGGAACTTGTGGTGGATGATTCTTCAGCAGATGTGCTTACTATCCACACTGTCCATTCTAGCCATTCCTGCCTGTACTACTATCTATTCTGCCGGTACAAAGCGAGACGTTTGCCGTTCGGAGTGTCTGTGACACCCGGATTATTTCAAAGAACAATCAATAGATATCTTGCAGGTTTACTGCAGGTAGTGGCATAGCTCGACGACATTCTGGAGGCATGCGAGACTGCTCAGGAACGTCACAAGGTCGTGATCGAGGTTTCCAATCAGCTCGCTAGGGCCCAAGTGCGTGTTGAAGGCGCCAAGTGCCAGTTTTTCAAAGAGAGCCTAGAGTGTTTGAGACACTGGATAGATAGCTGAGGCATCTACCCGTTGAAAGGCAAAGTCGAGACGATTCATCAAGTTACTAAACCACAGAGCGAAAAGGAGCTTTAAGCCATTCTAGGTATCGTGAATTTTTACAATCGCTTCCTACGGGGACGTTCTGAAGTTGCTAAAGCGTTGTTCTTGCTGCTGGACCATGACAGCCGGTGGAAGGAGGGTGACGAGAAGTAGCGGGCTCTCGTAGGGCTAAAGATGCTACAGACGTATGTCACTTTTAGTGCAATTCAATCCCAATGCACCATTAATTCTGTCTTGCGACGCATCCCCAGTGGGTGTAGGAGCTGTGTTAACTCACAGCGATGCTGAAGGGCTAGAGAAACCTATTGCTTACGCGTCAAGAACAGTCACTCAGACTGAGCCTAACTCCGCCAAGGTTCACCGCGCACCTCTCGTTATTGTCTATGGCGTTTGTCAATTTGACCAGTGCCTCCGTGGGTTGCAACACTGCATTTTCACCAATCATAAGCCACTCCTTGCATCTTTCAACGAGATAAGCAGATCCCGTTAGTTCTGTCTCATTGCTTATGTTGCTTTGGTCTTGAATGTTATCGGCTTTAAATACAAGCTGGAGTATGGAAATACGCAAGATCACGGAAATTCGGACTTTAAAATCATGAAATGCAACCTTTCTTGAAGCAAAATGCTTTCCGCTACATGTATACAGAGCCCTACAATCCAGCAAGCAGCGGACGGCACGAGCACATGGCTCGCGATCTAAAGTGTGCGCTTTCAAAGCAGCGCCAGGGCCTCGTGGCGTGTAAAAGCTGTCGTATTTTATTATCCCCCCTGCCCACCCGAAACTCAATCAGCCGCAGACGGTGGTCTGGCGCCTTCTCCAAACCAACACTTATCCCAATCCGGTGGCCTACAGCAGTTTAGGCGGGGACCTGTTCCCCAAACCGCTGGACCCAATAAAGTTATTTCTCTCTCTCAAACAGCCATGCAAACCGCACAACGGAAACCGGGAGAATGCCAGCTGAACTCATGCGGGGAAGGAGCTTCCGTTCTGCATTGTCAAGCATGCAGCCCGACGTCGACGACGAAAGGTGTACGATACAGCCAAAGTCACTGTTCCAGCGTGGTGACGTGCGGAAGTTCCCCCGTGGTCCACAGCGGCTAGCCGCGCACGTGCTAAGGTGCTTAGGCCTTGTCATGTACGACGTGCAGACTGCGGACGGTTCGATACACAGAAGTCATCGTGGCCACGTGCGCAGAGCATGGAAGTCCGCCCCAGCCGACACCGCTAATCCTCACTGCAAGTTTCCAGCAACGCCAGCTACAGTGCCCAGATCGCCTGTGCCAGAAGCTACAATGCCAGCAGCTAATGTGGCGACACTGACTGTACCTGATGCAGCGCAAGCATGCCGCCAGTCTACTCGTGCACGACTACCTGTGCTCCGTTATGGCATTGACTGCTATGGGGGGAACGGATGTGGTAACAACATGAACTGAGTGAACCAGTGTGTTATGCGCATGTCCTGCTAGAACAATTGTCGGCAAGTGAACAGGTAAGTAACCCACCATGCCTACATAAACTCGTGTATTTGCTCCTATAAAGCAATCTTGCAGAAGCTGCTGCGGCTCTTACTTCGGTTATAACACATCCATCGCTCAGAAATCAGGTCAACTTGGTCCTGAGCCAAAGCCGCCGCTTTTGTGGGTGCCGACATGTCTGTTTGACTAAATGTTTTTGGGGCAGGCCTATAGGCTCGCGCTATATTTGAGTAATAGCACCCCAAGGCAAAACCCAAATGCTGTTTGGGCCTGGCTTATGCGCAGAAGCCTCTACGCTATTTTTAGAGGGACCAAGATTTTTGAGGCCCCTATTCGAAAAAACTCTATAGAGTGGCATATCAAGTTGCCTGTGTTGCAAAGCTGCTAGCCGGCCAAGTTTGAACGAATTCATCTTTTAGCCACTTTGCCCGAAACAAACAAGGACGAAGAAAGGAGCACACACGGACTAGCGCAATCTAACAACTGGTTTATTTTGAAAAAAACATCTCCTCAAGTACCCAACATGATCTGTGCGATCTCCTCAGAGAAGACATCACTCGCTCAGTATGACGTATTCTGTTGCTGTGGACGCGCTCATCCGAGGCATTGTAATCACATGTGATTGTTATATGCGCTAGTGATGTGTTCTCTGACGAGATCGCGCAGATGATGTTGGGTACGTCAGATGTTTTTTTTTTTCAAAAATAAACTAGTAAGGGGAAACCTCATGTTACGAAAAAATGTTAACGCAAGTGCGCTACCCTTTACAGTCCCGAAATGGCAACGTGTACGATACTAAGTTACCGAAAAAATCGCCTGGCCTGCGCAAAACACGCAGCACAGTCACAGCGGAAGCTGGAACTGCGTCCTTTCCAGAGTCCGTTGTAGACTCTCTTGGGGCAAATAATACAAGTACACATGCAATAGGTACCCACTACGCCATAAACCACCATATCTTTCAGGATTAGGGAAGCACCCACCACGCTTTTATTCGTTATTCTGCGGATAAGCGAGGTACCCGCTACACACATGTAAGGAATTATGCGCACTTTGCTTGTGCTGTGCCTGATCAAGATGAAGATTTCTTCTGATTGCCACAGCACTTTCTGGTTACGCTCTCCCAGTGCGAATGGAGCGGCTGGAGCAATGGTGCCCTGCCGGAGCTAATCGAAGAGGTCATGGCTTGACGCATACAGCTGTTTGCAGAGTGTGCAAACATTCGTGATTCTGGACAATGTATGGGCATAGTCATATGGACAATACTAGTTTGGTAGATTAGACATCACCGCACAGCGACTACGCGGACAGACTAGACATCATCGCACAGCCACTACACGGACCTCACAACGATGTTGGCAGTGGAGTTATCACGCCAACGTTGGCACTGAGAAACAGCACTTGACGAGGAAAATAGATTGTAAACCGCGTTCTAATGAACGTGCAGCAGTGCCTCAACAAGACGGAAGATTTCGTAACAGTACAGTGGAAGGGCTGTATCGGTTTGGGAAAGTTATACACGCGTTTAGGCTACACATGACAAGGATTTAGGTACATGTTCACGTAACGCATCCTCTTGCCGGTGGCAGTGGAGCCCTGGCGTAACTGAATGGGAAATAGGCAAAAGACCCTATCTAACGACAGAAACGAGTTTTCAAAAGCTACTCCCGGTTATATACAGCAGCAACCCGCTGGAAAATTCTGACAAAGTTGCAGAGTCGCACTATGAAGCGCGTGGTTTCGCACAATATTTATATTTTAAAAGCGGTCGTATGTGCTTCAAATGGGTGGTGTTACAATGTTCTTGGAAATCACGTGCTTTGTAATGCGATGCTGTTATTTTCCTTGACTGCTCCAGTGCGTCTCTGCTGCATAGGCCCGGGAATCGTTATTGATAACTAGTAAGATGTGATTTTTTTCTCCTCCTTCTCATTCAGTTACGTTAGGGCGTCGCTGGAGAGAGATAGCGTCACGTGCAGATTTTCCCGAATTCTGGGAATATGTGAAGTGTGTCATCCATCGCACTTTAAATTTACTGAACTGCTTTCCATCAAAGACCCCAAGTGGAAGGGCGAATAACGCACGCCCTTATACCGTGGTGTCATTTTGCTGCAACTCCACAGAGTCGGCATAGCGAAGAAGAAACTTTATATGGCCGAACTTGTGGCCGTGAAACGTAAAGTCAGAATACAGCAGGGGTCTCAAACATGCGGCCCGCGAACCTCTCGCTTGCGGCCCACAGACCGCAGACTGCGCATGGCTATGTTCGTCCAATATGTTTTTATTTTCATAATAAGCATGTGCGTGAGCTACACAGGCATGACTGGTGTAAAGCATTGTTTTCGTAAGGCACCCCATGTGGTCACCATGTGTTGAAACATAACCGTGAAACAAAAACAGTATTTCGGAATCGGCGTCCAGATTTTACTCATTTTGGGGATCGGTATCGAGATGTCGTTGGATTGAATCCTGGCCCCAATTGTTTTCACAAATGACCCGTATATGAGATATAGGGGAGAAATATTTTCTTTTCAATGGTAGCGTTTGCTGACAATGTGTACGAACTCACCGACCCCCCCTCCCCCCCCCCCCCCCCCCTTGCTCTTACCTTTTTTTCCTGACCCGGCCCTTGCGGGACTAAGTTCTGAATCTGCGGCCCGCCGCCTAAGATGAGTTTGAGACCCCTGGATTACAGCAATACACACTGGCACACATAGCGGCGAACGGAGCGACGGCCGTCGATCAACTGACTATCGGTGAAGCGCGTCGGCATTTATACGTGTGTCATAGAATATTCCAGTTTTATCACTGGTTGTCGCGCAAGTTCTTGAATAATCTCGAGTGTTCGCGTCTTGCGCGCAATCTTAACAAAGCGATCTACAATAATCGTGAGGCTTCTAAAACGACGAGGCGCGGTGCGCTGAGCATTGCTGACAGTCTTTGAGAGCGAAAACCGAATAGAGCAAAGTGAAAATAAGAAACGCGCGTGGCAATGGCCCCCCCTCTGAAAAAACATCGTCCCGATGCTTAAAACAGAACACGGGGAAAAAGTGCATGCAACAGTAAATCACAACAACAAAGATAGCAAGCACAATAATAAAGCAATAAGTGAAGTCCTCAGGTCCGCTAACGCGCGTAATACGGCTTGAGGCGCACGACATGGACGACTTCAGGTTGCGCACGACCCCGATGAGAGTTAGTAATGCCGTCCGGGACGACCTCGTAGTCCAGAGCACCGAGACGTCGAAGCACCATGTATGGCCCGAAGTATCACCGAAGAAGTTTTGCACTGAGTCCATGTCGGCGTATTGGCGTCCACATCCAAACGCGGTCGCCGGGCTGGCATTTCACAAAGCGTCGCCGAAGATTTTAACGGCGGCTGTCGGTCGTCTGCTGATTCTTGATGCGCAGGCGGGCGAGTTATTGGGCTTCTTCAGCGCGCTGAAAGTAGACGGTGACGCCGAGGTTTTCTTCGTCGGCGACGTTGGGCAGCATGGCGTCGAGCGTCGTTGGCGGGTTCCCTTCGTAGACCAACTTGTATGGAGTCATGTGTGTCGTCTCCTGCACGGCCGTGTTGTATGCGAAGGTCACGTAGGGAAGGATGGCGTCCCACGTCTTGTGTTCGACGTCGACGTACATGGCCAGCATGTCGGCGATGGTCTTATTTAGATGCTCGGTCAGGCCATTGGTCTGTGGGTGGTACGCGGTGGTCCGCCTGTGGCCTGTCTGGCTGTATCCCAAGATCACCTGAGGGAGGTCAGCAGTAAACGCCGTACCTCTGTCGGTGATGAGAACCTCTGGGGCGCAAGGTCTAAAGACGATGTTCTCAACGAAGAACTCGGCTACCTCTGCGGCACTACCTTTGGGCAGGGCCTTTGTTTAAGCGTAGCGGGTGAGGTAGTCGGCAGCTACAACGATCCATTTGTTTCCGCAAGTCGACGTTGGGAACGGCCCCGGTAGGTCCATCCCGATTTGCTGGAACGGTCGGCGAGGCGGTTCGATGGGCTGAAGAAAGCCTGCTGGCCTTGTCGGCGGTGCCTTGCGTGGCTGAGTCTCGGTGAGTCTTGACGTAGCGAGCCACGTTGGCGGCAAGGCGCGGCCAGTAGTACTTTTCCTGTATCCTTGCGAGTGTGCGGGAAATACCGAGGTGTCGAGCCGTGGAGTCGTCGTCTATGGCCTGGACGATTTCTGGCCTCACTGCTGAAGGAATCACGAGAAGGTGCTTGGCTCGAACGGGCGAGAAGTTCTTCTTTAGAAGACCTCCGTTTCGCAGGAAGAACAACGCCAGTCCTCTCTTGAATGCCTTCGGAACAGTGGCGCTCTTGCCCTCGAGGTATTGCATAAGGCCCCTGAGTTCTGGGTCCGCTCAGAACTCAGGGGCCTTATGTCTGACGGCGAAGTCCGACGGCGAAGTCGTCGCCACTTATGGTTCCAAGGAAGCAGTCATCATCCTGCTCGTCCAGCGGCGGTGGGTCGACGGGGGGCACGAGACAGGCAGTCGGCGTCAGAATGATTTCTTCCGGACTTTTAAACGGCGGTAATGTCGAATTCTTGAATTCTTAGACTCCATGTTGCGAGACGACCTGAGGGGTCCTTCAAGTTAGCTGGCCAACACAAGGCGTGGTGGTCGCTCAAAACTTTGAAGGGCCTCCCGTAGAGGCAGCGGCGAAACTTCGACGTAGCCCAGATGATGGCAAGGCACTCCTTTTCTGTTGTAGGATAGTTGGCCTCTGCCTTGGATAGCGACCGGCTAGCATTACTAATGACCCTTTCCAGTCTATCCGTCCTCTGCACAAGGACAGCGCCGAGTCCCACGCTGCTTGCTTCGGTGTGCACTTCTGTTTCAGCGTGTTCGTCGAAATGCGCCAATAACGGAGGCGGTTGCAGGCGTCGTTTTAGTTCTTGAAATGCTTCATCTTGCGGCGTTTTCCACTTGAACTGGACGTCTGTTCTGGTAAGGCTAGTGAGTGGCGCGGCGATGCGGGCGAAATGTTTGACGAACCGCCTGTAATAGGCGCACAGGCCGAGAAATCAACGGACGGCCTTCCTGTCGGCGGGTGGCGGGAATGTTGCGATGGCGGCTGTCTTCTGAGGGTCGGGGCGTGCACCGGACTTGCTGATCACGTGACCCAAGAACAAGAGCTCCTCGTATGCGAAGCGGCACTTTTCAGGCTTCAAGGTGAGGCGGGAGGTCTTGATTGCTTGAAGTATTGCGTCAAGTCGCCGGAGGTGTTCGTCGAAGTTTCAAGCAAACACAATGACGTCGTCCAGGTACACCAGGCAAGTCTGCCTCTTCAGTCCTTTCAGTACTGTATCCATAACCCGTTGGGAAGTCGCAGGCGTTGAGCAAAGACTGAAGGGCATGACCTTGAACGCGAAGAGGCCGTCTGGTGTTATAAACGCGGTCTTCTCTCGGTCTCTCTCGTCGACTTCAATTTGCCAATAGCCGGTCTTGAGGTCCATCGACGAAAAGTACCTCGCGTTGTAGAGTCGATCCGGGGTGTCGTCTACCCGGGGGAGAGGGCGCACGTTCTTCTTCGTGATGTTGTTCAGGCGGCGATAATCGACGCAGAAGCGTAGGGTTCCGTCCTTTTTCTTCACTAACACCACGGGTGACGCCCACTGGCGCTTTGAAGGCTGGATGATGTCGTCGCGTAGCATTTCGTCGACTTGTTTCTTTATGGCCTCACGTTCCCGCGTTGAAACTCTGTACGGGCTCTGACGTAGTGGCCTGGCACTTTCCTCTGTTATGACGCGGTGTTGTGCGACTGGGGTCGCACAACACCGCGTGTTGTGCGTCAACACGCGGTGTTGACGCGTGTTGACACCGTCAACACGGTGTTGACACCGTGTTGACGTCGATTGTACTGTTTCGTCCGCATGACAAGTGTCCTCTCAATAGTTGCAGCCTCGGCGAGGAATTCGGCGACCGTCGTGGGCGGGTTGCGGACAACTCCTGCGAACAGTTCTTGCTTAACACCCCGCATGAGCAGATGTACGTTTTTTGTCTTCGGACATCGCAGCGTCCGCCAGGCGGAAAAGTCGAGTCATCTCTTCCGTGAAGATGGTGACGGTTTCGTTGGGTAGCTGCACCCGGGTCTCCAGCAAAGAAGCGGCCCTGTCCTTGCGGACGACGCTGGTGAACGTGCTTAGGAACGTCGTTCGAAAGAGATCCCATGTTTGTAATGTGGATTCTCGGTTCTCGAACCACGTCCTCGCGGCGTCTTCAAGGTAGAAGTAGGCGCTGTGCAGTTTTTCGTCGGCGACAGTTGTTGAAGGTCGCGACTCGTTCGTACGTCCCCAGCCAACTTTCTGGGTCTTTACTCGTTGATCCGTGAAAGGTCGGTGGCTCCCTGGGTTGCTGCATCACGACTGTCGCGGGTGACATAGCGGTGGTCATTGTTGTTGTTGTCTTCGTAGCCGTAGTTTTTGGCTTCTCAGGTAGGAGGCCGTATGCAGGTTGCAAGTGTTGTAGCCTGCGGCTAGCTCGCTGTTGTACGGGGGGCTTGGGTGTCCTCTTCACGCTGTGGGCTTGGTTCCCGGCTCTTCGTAGGCGTCCGGAACATCAGGGAACCAGCACCTCCACCAGATGTCACGTGGTCGTGACGTTGACGAAGGCAACAGTCGGCGTATCGAAGAAGAAACTCTTTATTTGGCCGAACTTGTGGCCGTGAAACATGAAGTCAGGTTACAGCAATACATACTGGCACAGAGAGCGGCGAACGGAGCGTCGGCAGTCGATCAATGGACTAGCGGTGAAGCGCGTCGGCATTTATACGAGTGTCATAGAATATTCCAGCCTTATCACTGGTTGTCGCGCAAGCTCTGGAATAAGCTCGAGTGTTCGCGTCTTGCGCGCAATCTTAACAAAACGATCTATAATAATCGCGAAGCATCTAGAACGATGAGGCGCGGTTCGCGCTGAGCACTGCTGACAGTCTTTCAGGGCGAAAACCGAATAGAGCAAAGTGAAAATAAGAAACGCGCGTGGTAGTATTTTGGAGGACGTTCTTGCGCGTTGGACCTTTTGCAGCGCTCAAGCGAGGTTTCGCTGGTTAGGGCATTATGGTACATAGATATACGGTTATGGCAGACAGAAACCGGCATCCTTCTTCTTAAAAAAAAAGGACATTTTGCTTCATTGACGACGACCACGTCGTAGCATCAGGCTGTGTGGTACATTCCAAGTGAAACGAATGAAGAATTTTTTCCATGTTGTTCCTCAATAAATACGATGCAGAGGCGATCTACATGGTTGAGCCAATTCCCTGGAAAGACCAGGCTTTGTCGTAGGAAATGGTTGTCTTAGGGTACACGGATAGCGCAGCCGCAGGTCTTCAAACGGCAACGACTTCGAAAACTGCTCATGCTGCGTGGCACCTGAATGCCTCCCATCTTCCATCATAGGTGCCAAGTGCCGCTCTGCATGGCGTACTACGTGATGAAATGCTTTAGCAACACTCCAGGTGTTGTCAGCAGACCAGGTGGGAATGAAATTGGTGCTGTTAACATTATGTACCTCGGATATACGGCGCGTAATGCTCTGAGGTGTTTTTTCGGAGAGCAGGGAAGCTCATAAGGAATACTTACCGCTCTCAGGAACATCTGCGCACCAAAGTAAGCCAGAACACGTTTTAAAACATGCAACTGCAGTGCTACAAGCTTTAAATGTCCCAGTGTAGCCACCCAAGGGCTGTTTTTTGTGCTCTCTATCACTGATCTAATTTATAAGTGCTTGGAACACCCTGGAGATACCTTTTCGAAATTTATAACAAGAAGCACAGTACATATATGGCCGACGCTTAATCGGTGGCTTTATTTGTCTAACGAATTATCAGGCATCATCACATTTAGAGACTACTAGACTTTGAAATAAAACGATCTAGGGGTTTTTAACCGCACTATTATTTCGTGCTGTGTGCCACTGTGAGAGAGGATAACAAGCCGTCTTTTCTCATCGTGCCACTTTTACGTCGAGACCTCACGCCTCGCGCCCACGAGGCGTTGCTTCGACGTCGTCGTCTTCTATTCGGCTACCACTCGCGCACCCTCTTCGCTCTCCGTGTGCATACTTCAAAGGCGCACAATTCGAACGCGCACCACACTCATCACATACCTGCGATGATCACTGGAGCCCAATGCAGCGTGAAACGGTCGCCATTCCCTAGCACTGCAATGTTATATTGCTGTGAAATAAATCCGAAGTCTGTGATTCTATGGTTAGCACTTTCGGGGAGCATGAAAGTGCTTTCGTTGCAGCGCGCGATCAACCCCGTGAGTCCTAGAGTTAAAGCAGCTATCGCGAAGGTCGCAAGAGTTTTATATTCTTGAGGCGGAAATTTATGAATGACTGCGTGACAGAAAAATAAGCAGAACTATGTAACGATGTAAAACTTTGTTTCTTGCAGCATGTCATCTGTCGCGCGTTCTAGACATCTATACAATTAAGTGAAGCAGAAGTTCATGTTATTCAGAATGGCTCACCTTCTTTCACGAGCACGGTTTATATATGAGGCGACCGTAAGATAGGTGAAAGAGTTGTCAGCAACAAGCTAACCTGATCTAGCTCTTCTTGCTGCATGTTATTTGCAGCGAAAGCTGTTATTAGGCCACAACAAGGGCTGATTTTGGCGCCATAGCTGTCCGCCGCCGCCACTTGTCTCAGAAACCGCTAAGCGTTAAATAGGAAAAAAGACGAAATGAATAAAAGGTACCCAGGATACTATGGGACTCGAACCCGGGAGCTCTGCGTGGCAGTCCAGTATTCTACCACTGCGCCACGCCGATGCGCATAGCTCCACTGCAAACAGACGTATGCAGGCTTCATGTCGAGTGAGGCATCGCATCAAGGTCTGTAATAGAGCCTTCTCGAAGAGTAAAATTAACGACCAAGTGTCACACAGAACGAATTGCGTAACGAGTGGGTCGTTGAAGGCGCTCGACCCATTGTAAAAGGCCCAGCTATAATTCTTCAGCGTAATCAGCCGTCCGTGGTGGCCGCCCGTGGTGTCGTCCTCGTCTTCTTTTTTTTGTTCGTGTTTTTTAGCGGCAATCTATGCATTCAAAATCTGCCATTGCATCAACAAAGTGCACTTAATGCATGATACCGATGTGCAGTGGGTACCTCACTTCTCCGCAGAAAAACGAATAGTGGCATTGTGGGTGCTTCTCTACTTCACAAAAATTATGGTGATTTGTGGCGTAGTGGATGCCCCAAGAGAGCTTAAAAACCGTTCTAGAAAGGCCACTGTTCCAGTTTTCGCGATGACTGCGCTGCGCATTTCGCGCAGGCCTGGCGTTTCTCTTCTTCA